>QKWP01001230.1:68448-117281 GCA_003550325.1 Gigaspora rosea | reverse complement strand
AATTTATTTTAACAAAGTTTTATATATAACTATATATAGTAATTTTATATATAGTAATTATTATTAAATATTTAAAAATTTATATTTTAACAACTACAGATTCAATTAAGCTAAAATTTTAACTATATATTTAGCATATATATAACAATATACTTGTACAATAAAAACTTACAAAATTGTAAATTAGTAACAAAAAAATAGTTATTTTTAAAAGGTATTTTTTTGCTTTTTTTAATAACAATACTAAATTTTAAAAACATTATTACACAACAATTTGTATATAAAAAGATAATAAATTTTATATTAATAGATAGCTTAGAACTTGGTTTATTTAGTACAAAAAAATTATAGATAGATAATTAAAAATTAAAAAACTTTTATATATAGATAAATTAATTATTTAATTTTAATTTATTCATATTTTTGCATTTTACAAATTGAAAAAATAAGTCATTAATAAAAATTTTTATAGAAATAAAATTTTTTAATAAAATTTACATTAAAATAAATCCGCAGACCTGTGTAATAAATAAATGTATTTAAATATTTATATTAAATTTCAAAAAATTTTTTTTTATTATAAAATATGTTGTGTATCTACATTTTTGTACTGGACCATATATACATATTATGCATACTTAGAAAGACATTTTGTCAACCAAAATTATAGCAAAGTTATATGATTCTATTGTATAGCAAGTTATTAATTTGTTAGTATATATGTAGTTTTGTTAGCATGAAACTTCGAGGTTTAATCTAACTATAAATCTAACATTTATCGTGACTAAGTAGAAAAATAATTAAATATCTAGACAGGTTAGACAATGCCTGAATAATTATTTTCTTATTTGATAATAGCTCTAGTGAACTTAGGTTCATGAACTAGAGTTTGAACTTCAAAGTTACCCAAATTTCATACTTTAAGTTTATGAACTCAAATTTAAACTTTAAAATTAAACTGAAGCTTATAAACTTTAGTTCAGTTCTTTTTTTTTTTTGGACTGAAACTGAACTGAACAAACTACTTAATATCTCTAATCTGCTATAATATTTGCATTATGAATTGTTTTAGAAATATTTTTCTACTCATCTGCATTTAGCCATTTTCTTTCTTGTAAAAAGAGAGTTTAATAGATAGATCCTATTATAAGAGAGTTGGGGCAATATCGCCTTCAAGTTTATTTGTATTACTATTGTGCATTACAATAATTGTATTAAATATAACTAACAAACAATTTTGTATGATAGTACCTATGTATGATTGGTTATATGGTTTAAATAGTAGTAGTTTTGTTTAAAAATACTTCTGGTATAACTAGAACACTATTATTATTTTGCAAATTACTAAAATGCTATCTAGAGTTAGAACCAAGATGATTTTTTCAATCCAGATATAACTGGAATTAAAAAAAACAAATCCGGATTAATTTTATTTAAATACAGATATAAATATATTTGGATTAATCCAGATATAAATCTAAATCCGGATACAAATCTAAATCTGAATACAAATCTAAATCCAGTAGGGATGTTAAGTGGTTCAGGTGAACTGGGTTCAAACCCAGTTCAAACTAGTTTTTTAGCAGTTCGTTCAGAGAAAAATTAACTAGTAGTTTCCGAACCAGTTTCATAACCTTAGTTCATAACTTGGTTTATAAATCTAGTTTATAAACAATTTTTTTTTATATAACTAGTTTAGAAACCCGGTTTATGAACTAGTAGTTCAACCTACTATTATATGATTCATCAAGGTCTTACGGTTATATTGTAAGATCCCTGTTCATTAACTAATTTTTTTCTTGTTGTTAATAAAAATACTACAGAGCAACCAGTTATAAAGTGCTTATTTGAGATAACTTGTATCATGATTATTATATGCGAACTTTATTCTCGCTCGGATTTCATATTAAACACTCTCTTTATTAGAGATTATGAAGATACAAAATGGGAGTAGTGCTCCACTCCATCACTTTTCTCTCCTACTACTACATACTGTGCTTATAACAACTCTACGTATACTGTGCTTATAACAGCTCTATGTGCACGTGATGTATCACGTGTCGAAGCACAATTGAGGATCGCCAATACTAAGGTATGGTGCATCTTTTTTTTTCTAATAGTGGCCATTCAACTCATTACATTTAATATCAATTTTTTATAACAGCGAGTTCGAGCCCATGCTATGGTGCGGTGCATTCATCTTGGTTTACATGACAATCTTAACGAGTTTGAGCCCATGCTATGGTGCGGCGCATTCAACTCGGTTCTCATAACAACATTAATGAGTTTGAGCCCACGCTATAGTGCGGCTCATTCAACTCGTTACATGACAACAGGCAGGGCACTAGATGCTAGGTGCTAGGTGCAATAAATAAGAGAGGGTGGGAGGGATGGGAGCCAGATCATAATCGGGCACCGAAGAGAACAAGTGACAAGACAAGCGAAGAAAGAAACCATTTACTCCCACATGTATCTTTATAATCTCTGTATATCTATAATCTATCACATGCATCTATAATCTCCATAATCTTCATTGCATACAATCATATGCTATTACCTTTTTCATATAAGCCTCAATTTTCATATAAGCCACAAATCAGGTTATCCTGATATATGTGACGTAACGTTTAATATGATTATATATAAATTTTATATAACGTGAAGAGTGACGTACTGTTTTGGACCTTCTAAATGTCTGCAGCTCTAAACCTGACACAAACTAAATAAATTCTTTAATAATTAGAATATAATAAAATTAAATAGAAATAAATAAACAGAACCCGAGATTCGAGTTTTGTAATAATAATAATAATAATAAAATAATAAAATTAAAATTAAAATTAATAATAAAACTATTACAAAACTCGAATTTCGAGTTCTGTTTATTTATTTATATTTAAGTTTTATTTATTCATCTACTACTATTTCTAATATTTTTCTTTTTATTTTTGATGCACATTTGTTCTTATTACATAAACACATATCATACCCGGGGCTTTTTTAATACGTATTTATCCTTTATTTTTCAGATATTATTCTATACTATAAATTTTAAGAAAGTGTAAAAAAATTATTTTAAGCATGTTTTTTTATATTTAAAATTAAATAAACTTAGTCCATAAACTCGAGCTTGAACTTAAAGCTAACCCGAAGTTTATGCTTAAAGTTTATGAACTCAAGCTCAAACTCAAGTTTAGCCGTTAAAGTTCGACTAAAGTTCATGAACTTCAGTTCAGTTCATTTTTTCTTTGAACTTCTTGGGACTGAACCAGAACTGGACTGAACGAACCACTTAACATCCCTAAAATCTGGATACAAATCTAAATCCGGATATAAATCTATATCCGGATATAAATCTATATACAGTTAAATAGCAATAATGTAACTTTGTTTATCAGAATTTCAGTTATATTTTGTACCAAACACAATCTATCTAATTTATTAGGAATTGTGCCTGATACAAAAAATAAGTATAACCTAATGGCATGTTTTCTTTTGATAGTACACATATCTGGATTATATATTATATCCAGATTATATCTTGTATCCAGATTATATATAGTATTCAGATTGTATATTGTATCCGGTTATATATTATATCCGGATTGTATTATATCCGGATATAGTTGGTTCAAAAAATTGAATCCAGATTTGTTTAAAAACTGGATTAATAGGACCCCGAAATATACATAGATAGGTCAGGTTAATTATAGGGTTACTAAAAAAGGAAAAATCTGCAGAAAAACTTCAAAAATAAGCAAAAATTACTATAAATAGAAAAGATCTGTGGAAAAAACCTCAAAAATAAGCAAACTCATACCTGACCTATCTATGTATATTTCAGGGTCCTGGATTAATCCAGATATAAATATAAATCCGGATTCATCTACTACCTCTAATGCTATCTTAAATAACAGCTACAAAATGCTACATTTTTAGCTAACTTATACAATATATTATGATATTTACTATGCCTGTAAAAACATTCTAAAACCTGTAAAGTTCAAAGTAACTGCTATTTGAAAACTTATGACCTTCTTCCTTAAGTTTTTGCCACAGTACAAATGTAAAAGAGGCATGCATATCCGTGGATTTTTGGAATTTATTATTAAAAATTCCAAAAATTTTTAACAGCAAATAACTTTTGTTATACCAGTCTGTTTTTGATAAAACAACTACCAAATGTTCACATTGATGAAACGGTTCTAATGAACCAAAAATTGCTAAAATCCAATTACTGGATCCAGAGATCATTAACGATTGGTGTCACTTTGGATATTTAAGAATTGGTTTTTTAAATACCTGAAGTGACACAAATTGGTAATAATCTCTGGATTCAGTAATTAAATTTTAACGATATTGTGTTTATTAGAATCATCTCATCAATGTGAACATTTTGGTAGTTGTTTCATCAAAAACGGACTGGTGAAACAAAAGTTATTCACTGTTAAAGATTTTTGGAATTTTTAATAATCAATTCCAAAAATCTGCGAATATGGGAAACTGCAGATATAACCAAATTGTGTATAACTTTAAAAAGGGTTTGTATTATTTCACTGACAATTACTTCACTAACATAACATTTCACCAACAAATACTCACTGACAAGTTCATTTTACTAACAGTTAGTTTTACCAAAGTTCATTTTACTGACAAGTTTTGTTTCAAAAAGTACCCTAACTATAGCCCTAATTCTACCTAATTCTACTCTGACTCTAACGAAAATGACCAGAATTACTTTGTCAGTAAAATGAGTTTCGGTAAAATAAACTGTCGGTAAAATAAACTTGTCAGTGAATAATTGTTAGTGAAATATTATATCAGTGAAATGATTGTCAATTAATTGATTGCCACCCCTTTAAAAATATTTGGTTTAAGTTCTTTTTTTGGGAACCAGGTAATTTTTGTGTTGTTAATTGTTTTTTTATTTTTATTTCCTTTAGCAATTACCTATGCAACTATAGTCTTACCAATTCCTAGAACTGTGACAACAAAATTGCATAGTTGCATATATTCTAGTTGCTTCTGGCCTTGCCAATACTCTAAAAAGTACTCGTAAGTACTAAGAATCATCTTTTTTTGTTAAAGGTTATCATGATTTTGTTTCTTTTTAAATTATCTATTTTGATTAAAAAAAAATTAACAAAAAATTAAAATTATTAATTATGTTTATTCTTTTTATTATTTTTATCTGCATATAGATAAATTGTCAAGTTTTTAATAAGTAAGGGAGCTTCCAGAAATCAGCTAATTTCTGGGTGGGTGGGTGAGTTAGCTGAAGTATCAGGTGTATTTCCAGCCAAAATTTCATAATTCCGGCCAAAGTTGCAAAATTATTTTAACCAAAATTATAGATTTATTAATAATATTTAATAATTAATAACTTTTGATCTACTGGACCAAATTTGATGATTTAACTACCAAAATGATCCTCTCAACGAGTGAGCCCAAAATTGTTAAAATCAATCACAGGATCCTGTAATCAGAATATATTTGTATTACTATAAAAGTTCTATAATTTATTAAATAATTATAACGCATTTATAGTAACACAAATTTATTTCGATCTTAGGATCCTGTGATTGGATTTTAACGATTTTGGGCTTATTAGAATCCTCTCATTGAGAGGATCATTTTGGTAGTAAAATCATCGAAATCGACCTAGTAAATCAGAAGTTATTAACATTTAAATATTAAGCTTTAATTGTTAATAACTTCTGATATACTGGGCCGATTTGGGTGATTTTACTACCAAAATGATCCTTTCATTAAGAGGATTCTAACAAGCCCAAAATCATTAAAATGCAATTACAGGATCCTAAGATCGAAATAAATTTGTGTTACTATAAATGGGTTATAATTATTTAATAAATTATAGAACTTTTATAGTAACACAAATCTATTCCAATTACAGGATCCTGTGATTGGATTTTAACAATTTTGGGCTCACTAGAATACTCTCATTGGGAGGATCATTTTATAGTTGAATCATCAAATTTGGTTTAGTAGATCAAAAGTTATTTACTATTAAATATTATATTTAACTTTTTAATAATCGTAAAATCTGATTGGCTAATTGGGGTATCAGGTGTGGGTGGGTGGGGGTAGGCTTATAGTAAACAAAAATCAGCTGATTTCTAGAAGCTCTCTAAAGTATTTTAGATATAATTTTCATATATTTACATTTTTGAATTGGCTCATTTATATAAATTTGCTAATGTAACTATTAGTGATGCCACCAAAACTGATTTTTGAAAAAGGCCTATTTGTTTTTATTAAAGCAAGTTGAAACTTTTATAATAAAATTTATATATTTATACTTATAATTTTATTTATTCAAAACAAGTATCAAAAATTTCATTTTTTTAAATAAAATAGATTAAAACCAATTTTGGAATCAAATTTTAATTTTAAATTTTAAATTTTAAAATAATTTTATGCTTATATATATTCTATATATATCTATAATTTCTAGTATATTAGTAAATTAGATAGTAAATAGACAACTATCTAGTAGATTTCAGATATAGTTTTAAGTATAGATTCTTTAGACAAACTATTTAAATAAACAACTAAAAGTTGTATATATAGCTAGTTGTATTCTTATTTATATAAAGCTTTAAGAATAACTAATAAAAATTTAGTTTCAAAACTGGTATTTTGAAACCAAAAAGAAAAAATAAAATTAATAAAAAAATAATATTTTATTCTAGTAGAAAATTTTGTTTATTAAAATGGTTTTTGGCCAATTTTTGTACAATTGCTTTAAATTTTATTAAGATGCACCCCATATTTCCTAAGCTAGAATAAAAGTACACAATATGCTAGATGTTATAAAATTTTTATTTAGCGAAAATTCCTTAACACTGTTCCAAAAATTAACTAAATATAGTTTATTATTATATAGTCTTTACGGCCAAATTTAATAATATAAATACTTATACAAAAATATAGAAATTATAGAAAGGTATTACATTGGCTAAAAGATAATACCAGTCTAGCTTCTAAATAGTAAACTAAAATAAATAGATTAAAATAAGTCTTAAATAAATATTAAGTTGAATGAATCATAGTTAGAAGAGCACTATTTATCATCTAATTTTTTAGGATGGGGTCAGAAAATTATTAGGCTTTAATAGCAGATACTTTTAATTAGCTAAAATTTTATTAAAATTATTAAAATTTAATATTAAATAACTTTTGAACTAGTAATCTGTTTTGAATAGTTTTACTACCAAAATGTTCATCTTAGTGAGACAATTTTAATAAGTTTAAAACTATTAAAATCTAATTACAGGATCCCAAAATTATTATAGATTTGTATTGCTTTAATTATATTATTTTATATATATTAAAAATATTATTAAAACTCTTATAAACTTTAATATTGAATAACTTTTAAACTAGCAATCTATTTTAAATAATTTTATTACCAAAATGCTTGTCATAATAAAATGATTATAATGAATCTAAAATTGTTAAATTCTGTTTATAGGATTCAGAGATTGTTATAAATTTGTATTATTTTTAATTGATTTAATATATTAAAATAACACAAATCTATAACAATTTTAGAATTCTGTAATCAGATTTAACAATTTTAAACTCATTAGAATTGTCTTGTTGAGATGAGCATTTTGGTAGTAAATTCATCTAAAACAAATTACTGGTTCAAAAGTTATCTGATATTAAAGTATATAAGATTTTTAAAAGTGTGGCAATAGGGTGTGGTGACTTAGAGAAGTTGGTAAGTTGTCACCCCCAAGTAGCAGGTCTAGGGTTCAAATCCCACTAACGACGCTTTGAAAAAATAGACCTGTGTTCCGGTAACTGTTTCCTGTTGATCGGTTGGGTACATTACCTGTAGTTCTTGGTTACTATCTCGAATGGGAGCTTTTGGGCGAAATTGTATCTTGTGGTACAAACAAATCCAAGGAACCAGAGAAACAGAAACCCATTTAGCAAGACCTGAGTAAGAAGGTAGCAAAGATCTTCGACGGTGCTACCAAAACCAGAATATTGGACCAGAGCTGAAGTACCGGATGTCGACCTCAGGGACAAGGTCTATCAACCTGGCCGCCGGATTGGGTACCGGAGGAAAAGGACCTATGTTATAGAAGTAGGTACCAGAGGGAGAAAAACTATGATGGCACCTAATGCCTGGTAGATCAACCCTTCTGGGCCAACTAAATTGGAAGTCTGGGAAAACCGGTGGGAAAGTGATGGTGGGTACCGGGGTTGGAGCAAACCTTACAAGGGCAGAAGTAGGTATTGGTAAAAGGACAGGAGTAACCCTGTCTCGCAAGTTTTGGCCTTGGTCATAGCGATAAGTACCGAAGTGTAGGTGAATACCTGATATGGGACTGGTACCGCTCTACCAAGTCTCCCGTCGTGGATAAAGAACCAGGAATACCCAGCTGGGTCCTAAGGCAATGGACAGGGACCCGGAAAAATCACATTTTGATTTGCAAAAAGTTCATTCCGATTTGGTTAAAAAATCTGTTTTATTCCGATATAAAATTTTCGGTTATTATTACTATTATAATACATAATAGTAAGTGTCCGAAGTGATTTCTCACTTAAATTTTGTCTGTTATCATCTAAAATTTGCGTTTTCTTTAAATTTTTTGATTTGCTGTATTTATATGCTAATTAACTGAATAATTACAAAATCGGCATGTTAAAACATTATTATCATAAAAAAGTTTTCTGAAAATTCTTGTGCACGATTATATGCTGAAATATGTTTTGGTGGTATTTTAAATAAATACTATATTGGTTATAAAAGTTTTTTAAATTTAATATTTAAATGCATTGCTTTTATAACCAATACTAGATAATATAACAAAGATATTTATCCAAATTAAGTATTTAATTCATTTTTTTTCACATGCAAAATTATTCTAAACCATTATTTTTATATTCTTTATTGAAGTGTTTAAGAATTAAAATGGATTAGTATTACGTTTTATTATAGTTAATATGATAGTTCATCTAATTTTACAACCAGAAAGCAATATCACATGACTTTTATCCAATCAAACTTGATATAAATCATATGATCAGCTTATCTCAAAAAATTCCGTTTTATACCTTTTTGCGCCAAAAATTCTGATATATTCATATATATTTATATATGAACTTTTCCGGGTCCCTGACAATGGATAAGTATCCAGAACTTGCTGACTGACTTATGTAATGGGCCTGTTCTGGTGATACAAGATGGGTTGGCAGGCAGAACATGGATCAAAGGATTTAAATAGGCAATTTCCGTAGTTGGGTTGCAGGCATGACAGCTAGTGTGGAACCCTTGGGTGGACCACTTAAATTAGATACCAAAAGTGTACGTGTGGCTAGATGTACTCTCGTCTTAGATCAGAGGGTTTAAATAGGCAATTCCCATAGTTGGGTTGCAGGTATGGCAGCTAGTGTGGGACCCTTGGGCGGACTACTTAAATTAGACACCAAAAGTGTACGTGTGGCTAGATGTATCCTCGTCTATGTAACAAATGCTGGTATTACTCTTAGAGGTTACCAATGGCCCTAATATTTAAAATAAAATTTCTAAGTCCCAAGACGGGCACTTTAATTAAATAAAAATAAAATAAAAATAAAAATAAAAGTGTGGCAATCAAATCACTAACAATCACATCACAGATATCAACCTACACTGACAATCATTTTACTGACAAGCTTTTTTCACCGACACAAAATTCACCAACACTTGATTTACCGACAGTTCCTTTTCACCGACAAGTTGATTTTATCGACACGCACTTCACCGACAGTTACATTTACCGACAATATCAACTTACCGACAAGCTCATTTTACCAAAAATAGAATATACCGACAAGCATATTCTACTGACAATACAATTGCTGACAATACAACTCGTTGATATATGAGACCACAGCAATGTAATAAACTACTAAGAATAATTACGTATTATGCAATTTATTAATAATAACAATAAAAATTGCACATTTTATTAATGACGATAATAATAATTATTGTCACGGCTGATACTGAAGTAATGACCTATTTTGATATAAAATTTTAAAATTTTCTTTGGATGTTTTTTTCGTCTTTGTCTTATAGGATTAGGGTAGGGTTTGGGTATAGATTTTATATTTATAGAGTATATGTGGATTTTAGCAGGGCTTATAGTTTCAAATCGAAACCCTATAACTTCAGCATCAACTGTGATACTTAAGGCATCTGGCAAATTGTTTGTCGGCGAATTTTTGTTAGTGAATTGTATTGTTAGTAGAATAATCATGTCAGTAAATTCTATTTTCAGTAAAATTCACTTGTCAGTAAGTTGATTTTGGCAGTAAAATTAACTGTCGGTGAAGTGTGTGTCAGTAAAATCAACGTGTCAGTGAAAACATGCTTGTCGGCAAATCGAGTATCAGCGAGTTATTTGTCGGTAAAAAAAGCTTGTCAGTAAAATGGTTGTTGGTATAGTGTTATGTCTGTGAAGTGATTGTTGGTGAAATAATACGAATCCTTTTAAAGACCATGTCTTAATCACCTAATTATTTTTATCAAAGGCCTACTTCTCTTTTTTAATATATATATAGTCAGGTTCCTTATATATAATTTCATCTTTTTTTTTTCTCTTCTTCTCTAAAAAATCATTTGATTTTTGTCACTTCTCTAATTGCCCGAAGCGTAGCGAGGACTCTATAGTACAGCAATGGACACGATTTGTATTGGATTCCAGTCACATGCAACCAATCAGCTATAAAGATCAACACGGATCAGCCCGATGTTTATTTTTGGCTTCGGACACTAATGGGTATCCGTTTTTCTAGTAATAATTTTTAATTTATAAAAATAATATAATTAAAGCTATATGAATATAATGATCTCTGGATTCTGTGATTGGATTTTGATGATTTTGGGCTTGTTGGAATTGTTTCACTGAGATAAATACTTTGGTAATAAAATCATCTAAAACAGGTTACTAGTACAAAAATTATTTAATATTAAATTTTAAAATTTTTTAAAATTTTAATAATTTTAGCCAATCAAATTACAGTATTTATAATCAGTAGAGAGTAACTTTTAGTAGCAAAATACTAGCTAATAAATTGCCTTTCTCTTATTTTAAAACAAAAAAATAAATGGCTTTATTATAAATAAAAAAATATAATAAATTAATCAATTGTAAATTTCAGTTCACAATAAATTAAATTAGCAAAAATACAATAGTGACCCATCGCTATACAACTCTTATATGATCAACCAATCATTTTATAGATTGGCAATCATATATAAACAATAATTTTCTTTGATAATCATAGTTTTGCTTATTTTTTTTGTGCTTTTTTTATTTTTAATTAAATAACTTTTTTTTTCTTTTTTTAAGAAATAATTTTGTTATTGGAGTCGTTACTATAGCTGTTACTAGAGCTATTGTTGAAGTCGAGTCATTATTGGAACCTTGTTGAAACCTTGGAATAGAGCTTTAAAAGTATCACAAAGTTGTGTTTGATTTGGCAATTAAAACTGGGATAAAAAAAGATAAGTAGTTTCTTTTTTTTGTTGTTGCTTTTTTTTTGTTTTTTTTTTGAACTAACACTTTTTTTTTGTAGGTAGTTTCATATAAAAATCGAGATGATTCTAGAGCTTTCATCATTCAGTGCTGTTGTTAAAGAAGTATAAAAATTTTTGGCTTTTGTTATTTGCTACTGTAGATATGTTTTTTTTGTGTAAAACTGTCGCAAAATCATGTTTAATTTGGCAATTAAAACTAAAATAAAAAATAAATAGTTTATTTTTCTTTGAATGTTTTTTTTTGTTGTTGCTTTATTTTTTGTTTTTTTTTCTTTGAATGAACACTTTCTTTTTTTTTGGTAGGTTTGTCCATATAAAAATCAGGATAGTTCTGGGCTTTTGTCGTTCAGTGCCATTATTATAGAAGTATAGAGATTTTTGCTTTCATATTTGGTACTGCAGATATGTTTTTTTTCATATTTGCTTTTTTTTTGTTATTTTTCTTTGAACTAACTTTCTTTTTTTTGTAGGTTTGCTTTACTGAAAAACTAATAAAAATCAGGCTTTTGTCATTCAGTGCTATTATTAAATGAGTATGAAAATTTTGGGCTTTCGTTGTTTAGTGCTATAGTTTTTGGATCTTCATTGTTTCAGTATTGTTTATAGAGTATGAAGATTATGGCCTTTTATTATTGGTGCTATAGTTAGTGATTTCAAGCTTTCATTGTTTTGAGAAAATACCAACTTTTTGATTCTTGAATGTAATAATTAAATTGGAGAGGGAGAAAGCATTAGCTAATGCATTTTTCAAAAACTCTACATCAACACTAACAGTACTGTTGTTTCAGAACTTTCATTGTTTTGGGTCTTGAAATCGTCATGATATGTTTTTTTAATATGTTTGTTGTGATATCAGTTAGTTTTTTTTATATGTTTATTGGATATTAGGTTTTTTTAATATAGTTAGGTTGTTTGATAAAATTTTTTTTAATATATTCATTGTAATATTAGTTTTTTTTATATGCTCATCACGTAGGTTTTTTAATATAGTTATATTGTTTGTCATGATATTAGTATTTTTTTAAGAAAGTTTTTTTCTTATGATATAAATGATTTATAATAAATTAAATACTTATTTTTATTAAGTAATATAATTGACCAATAAAAATTAATCATGTGGATCATGTGTTCAATCAAGCATGTGATTCATATAATCAATTTTTAGGGAACAACTACCAACACAGCACACATGTGACTTATCGACACAGCAATGACTAGCATTACCTAAAATACATGCTAAATTAATCCTAAACTAACCCTAACTCGGGCCACTGCTGTGTCGATAAGTCACATGCTGCTGTGTCAGTAGTTTTTTCCAATTCTTATTGATTAATCATGGGGTCGCTATGATAATGGGTTGGCATAAAATAATGCCCAATTAAATTAATAATTCAATATACAATAATAATTCAATATAATAAAAAAAATTTACTTAAAATACATTATTATCAGAAATTCAATCAAATATAGGTTAAAGATACAATCAAAGCAAATATATTTATTAGTCTTTTATACATATTAGCTACTTAGAATTTCTCTAATATATTTATTAAATTAACTTTCTTCCATTATTATTAAATTTATATCTAACTAATTAAACATTTCTTTGTATATACAGTATCTCTATCTAATTTAAAACTTATATCCAATTTATTATATTAATATTTCTTTATTATTGCTTTATTAGACTAGCAGATTGTTGATAATATATAAAGATCTGGTCTTAAAATAAGTAATTTAAAGAATGTATCAATTATATTTCTTAATTAGGTATAACATTTTACTATTAAGATTGAAGGCATTTTAGATATTAGAGATCTATCAATTGTATTCTAATATATTTATAGTAGATATTAGTATAGCAGATGTATATAGTAATAATATCGGATAGATATAGAAGTTATAAATTAGAAAAAATAAATAATCATTATAGTAAGATAGTTTAAAATTTAATTGGAATCAAAATAAGGCAATTAGATTATAATAGTGCAGGGACAAAAAAAACAGAAGTGATTATCATAAAAAACTTTTGTACAAAAAAATTTTTAAAATAGTACTATTTATTTCCAAAAATAAGCAGCAAAAATTATATAGAAAAGCATAAAGTAGCTTATTTTTAAATTGTTAAACTTTTCAAAAAATTGAAAGGTGTACTAATAAAAAAGTGTTCAAATAATACCAAATTTTTATTTTAAGTATATTTTGATATTTAAACAACTTTACTTAATGGACATTTGAGATTTACTTAGTAAAATTTAGACTTTTATATATAGCAACTTTTGGTAATTTCTCTAAGATTTTTAAAAAAATAAGAAGTTAACTTATTTTTGAAATAACTTTTTTTTGGGAATTTACAGTAATAGACTCTTTTTCTTAATTTTTAAGCTCCTGTAAGAATCTTAAAAATAAGTACAAAGGTTTTTTTTGTTTTGAATGATCTACTAACTCAAAGTAATTATCAATAAATCCTCAACAGAATATTCAAAAATGTCAGATTGAAATTTGTTACTAATCTCAACATCATCCTAGTATTGACATGGAATTGGAACCAGAAAAGATAAGCAAAAAAATTTTTGATGGAGTACATAGTAAAACTTTTCTAGCCTTAGCATCTGAAGGATACGTGATTGAATCTTCTTAGCTTCAACAAGTCCTATCAATCTCAAGTTATAATCAAGCATTTGAATTTCAGAAAAAGACAGAATTCTTGTTCTGGTTCTTTAACATTGATAAGAGTCAGTCTCTACTTTAGAGAATATAGATTCATCGAAGATGGATGTGTCAGCTTCCTCCCCTGATTTTCCAACCTTTTATTACTAGTGTTGCAAATATCAGAGCACTCATCAGACAAAAGGTCATTGTCATCAGAAAAGGCACACGATAACTTAGATGGATCAGGTCTCGGACTTCAGTTTGCCTTCAATAAATATGCAGAGAGGCATTCTGTAGCATAGTATCCTTACTGACAACATTTATAACAGATGCGTCATTTCATTTCTCTAGCTGGGAGGTAGAATATTGAAAATAGGTTTTTTCTCTTAGCATTCATTTGACTTGAAGCTGGTATAGTGGTACAGACTTTTGGGCGTTAGGGAAACAGGATGCCCAATTTATTTACTAACTTGTTTAAATTAGTTTAAAATAGCCAATTTTTATATTACAATTGTATAATAATTGTACACATTAATCTATAATAGTACTAAAGTTGTTAAATTAATTAAATATATTATAATATATTTTAAAACATGGCTTAACTGGTTTTTTTAAATTTGGGGTGCCCATAGCAAAAACAGGGGATTTGACTATATATTATATAGTCCCATCCCCTGCTTTTGCTGTGGGCGTTCCCATTCAGTATATATTTTTGTAATTCTTATATACAAATTGCTTTTCTTTAAAAAATAATTTAATAAAATAGACGTGTTGTAGTAAAAAGATTAAAACTGGTTTTCATAACCTGACCGGATCAAAATTTGGAAATCTTGAAAATTTTTTTATAACTGGGTGGGTTTTAAGAAAAATTATATACAGTATAAGGTCATACAAATTTAATTACTTGGTTTTCAAAACATGAAACTTTTACATAGACCCGGCCGGCCGGCTTTTTTTTTAAATTTCATATATAAAATTTTATAAAATTATAAAAAAATTTTTTTTTTAAATTCCACCCGGTTATTAAAACATATAAAAAACTTTAGTTATCAAATTTTGACTTGGCCGGGTTATGAAATAATTTTGCATGGCCTAAATTTCATAATATTTTATATATGAAATTTAAAAAAAAAGCGGCCAGCCGGGTCAATTTAAAAATATTCATGTTAAAAACCTAGTGATTAAATTTGTGTAGCCTAATCAGGTTTATTTTTTTTATTTAATTAGGTAATTTCATGATATATAAGCTTCTAAAAACATTTTTTTGTGTATTAAATTTTTTATTATGCAAATCAATTTCTATTATAGATAAAAAAATAAAGCCTGATAAAAGTTATTCAAGTCTTGCAAAAACTTATTTGATTTCCAGGAAGTTTAGGCCCTTTTTACTGCAATGTGCCCAATATATTATTTAAGAATATATTATATTGATACCAGGAGATATTGATATCCACTCTCTACAGTATTTTTATTAAAATTTAGGGTTGGGGATAGGATTATTAAAGTGAGATATAAAAGTACAAATTAAGTTTTTGGGGCCCCTGAACGCTTTTACTAAGAGCACCCTATCCCGTTTGCACCCCAGATATGAATATTCCACGGCATCAATTATAAATACGTGTTCATATTTAAATCAAAACAATTATATATTGCAGTGTTGTTTATTGGAACGTCCCAATGGAGACTACTAGAACTGGAAGATTATTGGACTTAACTGGATGGAATTGGAAACATAATGGCTTCCAGTGATTGAATATCACTGGACCGTTCCGGTAAAGATTTTACATCACTGGAATGGACGTTCCAGTGATGTTCAGTGACTTCCAATGACATCTGATGGCCAATTCGGGTATTAAAGCCTAATATATATGGATTGCAGCTTTTATAAAATTCTGAGGCACTGATAAAAAAATTATCTGAATTCTTAATTAGTAAGTAAGTTTGCGATTCTGCACAATATGGCTGCCATTTCCCCAAAACCAACAATGTCTGAGGCCTCCACAAATTTTATCCTAGGAAGATTGCTCTTTAATAAAGTCAATAAATTAATATGAGTGCCGATAAGGGAAATCTGTCACTAAGTCATTCAATGATATTTAATTATATTTCTGTTCCACATCTAATCAGCAAGTATTATATCTAATGTATGATGCATCACTAATCAAAAATTTTTAATGAACAAGTCCTGGGGTCCGAACAAACATAACTAAAGTCCGATTACCTTTGCAACTAGAGATGGGCAAGGTAATTACTTATTACGTAAAAAGTCACATCACACAGTGCGACGGTTTCTAATAATATATACTTGCAACTAATAACATTCTAAATTGTCACGCTATATATGTGACTTTTTACGTAATAAGTGATTACCTGCCCATCTATATCTATATACCGATATAATTTAAGATCAGATGACTCATACCAATATTATGATAGACTTTAGTATATACTGTATGCATGTATATCCTCATACAGAAATATAATTCTATCAGTAGACGAACAGTCTTTTCTGCAAATTCCGTACAAATTAAACATATTAAACATGTTGGGCAAATATTCGAGAGAAAATTAACTATATGATCTGAATGAAAGTATTATATCTAATGCTTGTTCTCCAATTGGTTGTTATTTTCAGATACATGTGTGTGCGGCCTCGCATTTTGATTGGTTAAAATAATATTCATTCCATAAAAAATCTTTCAGTTAAAAATTTTAACTGGAACCACTAACATTGAAAATCTGGACGTCCAGTGGACGTTCTAGCTTCCAGTTAACAACACTGATATACTGTATATTTCTAACAAAAATATTAAAACAATAAAACAGATTATATATCCAAATAGATTATATATCAAAACCAGATTTATTTAATTTATTTAGTAAACTAATAGAAACAAAGCTAATAGTAATACGGCTAAACTCAAGCATAATTCAGTAATTCTAATAATGAAGTTAGTAACTTTAACAGGTATGTTGCGAGTGCAAAGTAGATCTAGCAAGATAGAATTGCCTCGTAACATTTTTTACTTTGGTAGTAAAGTAATAATTAATCGTAAGACCTTTTATGCTGTCATGCGACTATTCACACGTAAGCAAGGAATCTAGTTTAGTCAGCTCATTAATTATCCGTTACGTAATTTAAAGTAGTTAAATAAAGCTTTAAGAACGTAATATACGCCTTTAAAGAATTTCCAAAAGAAACTTCCACAAAATAACCTATACTATATATGATCTTGTGACATTACTATATTGGATGCGGATACGGAGTAATGTGAAAAAATAGGTTCCATAATACGGTAATACCACAAATGTGTACAATAAAAATGACCAATTTATGGCGATTTAGTTATTTTATTATTTATTTAAAATCTTAAAACCAGCGTCGACAAATGGTGTTTGTAGTAGGACAAATCTATCCGGTGGCAGATCTACCCTATTAATAACACTAAGGTGTAACTTAATAAATGATGTAAATCTTTTAAAGGCGTGCTGTGTGAAAACATTATACCATTCCAAATTATTGTCAGAATTAAACTGCAAGGTCACGTCCATTAAGTTGTAACACAAGATTTATTGATTATTTCATTCCCTTGTTATAATTACAGTTTAGACTAAGATTTGCTTTAGCATTATAAACTGGTTTGGAAGGTTAATTCTCAAACATAGATATAGTTTCAAATAAAACAGTTTAGGCAAAGTTTTATTTAGTTTTGATCACATTTTTTGATATTTATTTGTTAAAGACACGTATTAATTATTATAGTGACTGTGAAAATTTGACTTTATAGTATATCCGGACAATCCGGGATTACCTATTTATTCATTCTTTACGTATCATGTGCTGTACGTGAGTGAGTACGTACGTACGTACGGACGTACATGAATTATAAATAATTTAAATAATTTTCGTCACACAAACACCTGCACTATTTATTTATTTCAAAACAAATTTGTTTGATCTTCATGGATATCCTTACTAATCTTGACGGCTTTTATCCGGGTATTTAAACCGGTCCAAGTACTAGCTTTAGAAACAAATCACAACGTGCAATCTTATTCAATGAGATACAAGAAATCTGTTTAACGAAGAAAATAAAGCTCTCAATGTATGTCGATTTCATTGTGATACATATTGTCTCACATCGCTCATGAATAAAAATTCGATTCTTTATTACAATGAGAAATCAGAATTTTAAGTAATAAACTTATCACCATAATATCACCATAATATTATCGTTGTCGAAAACTGGTCTTTATATAGTCTTTACAAGCCAGAATGCAATTCATAAAAATGTAAATCTACTAGAGATTGCATTCGGGTAGAAATATTATTATATGACTATAATAAATTACTCGGATAACCGGTTAATCTAATAATACTCGGGTAGAATTTTCTTGACGGGTACAATCTCTAAGATCTACTTATCTTCAGATCTACGTAAACTTTATTCCGTTTTTATTCTCTAATTGAAATGTCATCATCTCAAGAAAATAACATAAAAATGTGGTAGATCTTCGATTTTTGCCAGCTTTGATATTTTTTTAAGCATATAAACTATGATAATAATAAATGAAGCATATATAAAATAGAAAGAGGTATTATGGCGCAGTTAAGCAAAAAATCTATCGTAACACATGAATCATTTGTCCAAATCGAACGGTTTTGGTCATTAGATTCTTCTCATCGAATGATACTAAATCGTTCGATTGTGATTTCAGAGCCATGAGATAATACCATTCAAATGTTACAAAAACTAAAAGGGGTATTATGACGTACTTACAATATCCCGAGTTTCAGCTATCAAAATCAAATGATTTTACTAC
The DNA here is from genome assembly GCA_003550325.1 of Gigaspora rosea. Classification (NCBI taxonomy): domain Eukaryota; kingdom Fungi; phylum Glomeromycota; class Glomeromycetes; order Diversisporales; family Gigasporaceae; genus Gigaspora; species Gigaspora rosea. The sequence goes on along the minus strand of QKWP01001230.1, from coordinate 98,242 downwards.
CATTCGATTCGTTCATTGTACGATTTGAATGGTGATAAATTTATTCGATTTTAATCACAATCTTGAGATATTGCAGGTGCACCATAATTGGTACTGCGCCATAAACCCTTTATCTATATATATTTAGAAGGGATATTTTTATTCCACTAAAATTGTACTACAACGCATGATTATTAAATCATGTTTATATATCGTATAACATGTGCATTTCTCACGATTTTAAAGCCTTTTCTCACACATTCCGTTTTTTACTTTATAACCACCAAATTTATATTATAAAATTTTCTAGTTTTTTTTTTCATAATGATAACATTACCAAACGAATGCCTTTTTAAAATACTCAATAATCTTAGAAATTATTATAGATTTTTATTTTCATGCCTTCTCGTAAATCGTCAATGGTGTAGAAATGTTATCCCAATCTTATGGAGCGAACCATTATCACACTTTAACGATAAGAGGATTATAAAAATTTATCTTTTAACATTAAATACTGAAGAAAAGGCACCATTAATCTCATTATTATTTCCATTAAATATAAGACTTCCAATTGGACCGAAACCACTATTTGAATACACTTCTCATACTACATCTATTAGTTGTGATAATTTAGAACATGGAATCATAAATTGGCTTTGCAATAATGAAAATGATTATTATAACCAATCTCGAAGATTTAAAAATGAGGTTCAAACAATAAGATGTTCCTTAATTTCAATGTTTTTACGAACAAGTGAAAAAATTAGAGATTTAAAGTTTGATAAAAACATTAATATTAGGATAATAAATCAATTATTAGAAATTCTTTATACAAATCCTACTATTACTTCTTTTGACATTTCTGATAATCAACTTAGTTTTGAAGAAGTAGAAACATTAGCAAAAGTTCTTTGTGAGAATACCGTTTTGGTTTCCTTAAAACTTCGTGATTGTAAACTTGGTCCTAAAGAAGCAAAAATTTTAGCTGATGCTCTTTGTAAGAATAAAACTCTGACATCCTTTGAAATTTATGATGATTGTCTTGGGTTTGAAGGGAAAAAAGCATTTGCAGAATCTCTTAGTAAAAATACTACTTTAACTTGCTTAAATTTAAGTAGTTATCAAATTGGTTTTGAAGGTGTAAATGCATTTGCTGAAGCTCTTTACGAGAATACAACTTTAATTTCTTTAAATTTTCCAAATAATCAACTTGGACTTGAAGAAGGCAAATTATTAGCTAATGTTATTTGCACTAATTCCACTTTAACTAATTTAAATCTTTCTAGTAATCAACTTGGTTTTGAAGGAGTAAAAGTAATAGCTGAAGCTCTTCAAAAAAACGTTACTTTAACTTTCTTAAATCTTTCTAATAATCAACTTCAAATCGGAAAAGAATTAGCTGAAACTCTTTGTATAAATACGACTTTGACTTCTTTAGACCTTTCTGTTAATTTACTTGGTTTTGAAGGTGTAAAAGCATTATCTGAAGTTCTTTATAAGAATACCACTTTAACTTATTTAAATCTTCAAAATAATCAACTCGGATTTAGAGAAGGAAAATTATTAGCAGAAGTTATCTGTAGAAATTCAACTTTAATCAGTTTGAATCTTTCTCATAATCAACTTGGTTTTAAAGGAGGAAAAGTACTAGCGGAGGCACTTCAAAAAAATGTTACTTTAACTTCTTTGGACCTTTCCAACAATCAACTTAGTTTTAAAGGAGGAAAAGCATTAGCAGAAGCTCTTTGTAAAAATACCTCTTTAGCTTCTTTAGACCTTGAAAATAATCAACTCAGCTTTGAAGGAGTAGAAGCAATAGCGAAAGCTCTTTATAGAAATGAAGGTTTAACTAGATTGAATCTTAATAATAATAGACTTTATTTTGAAGGTGCAAAAGTATTGGCTGAAGCTCTTTGTAAAAACAATACTTTAACTCGTTTAGAAATTCATAATAATCAACTTACTTCTAAAGATGAAAACATATTGGCAAAAATTCTTTGCAAAAATACTACTTTAATTTCATTAAAATTTATATAATTAATCTTTATAAAATTTATACTTTTAGTAGTCGATTTGTAAATTAGATTTATATATAAAATAATAAATTAATATATATTCAAAAAACTGTATTAATTTGTATAATAATCCTTTTATTATATATGATGATTCTTATTATCAATAACTTTTTATTGTTTATTTATTATTCTTATTATTTCATAATTTTCTATTTTATTCATATACATCATGTAAAATCTTTCATATTAGTACTATAACCTTCTCTATATTTTTTTTATGATAATTCTTACGAATACTTTAATTTTACATAACGATCGATTGGTTCTTTGTAAGCGAACTAATCGCGCTTGATTGGCTCATACGAATTGTACGCATGTACGCACGTACTGTACGTATGTACTTAATATGCACTTTAAAAATTTAAAATTTCATGTCATGAGAACTTTGTACTACTATATCTTTGCTAATTTGTTTATTTTCCTTTTTTAACATTTTCAAAATAATAGCATAATCATATGATCTTTAGAAATTATGGAACGAATCATTAATTATGGTAGTTCTACTACACTTCCTTAGAACTTTCTTGAATTGAGTTACGGATATCGAACAAGTTTTCACATATGATGTCAAACTTACAATATTTTATTAGTAGGATTCCTAATGTAATCTATTTTGAATATTAGTTCGAATGAAATAGTGTCACGGGTTAAAAGTGTTATTTTCGATTGAATAGCACATGAGGCAGTCACTGAGGTGAGTCGCAGTATGAAGTTTATTATAACCACGAATAGTAAGCCTTATCCTTATATAAAATGTTTGTTATAAAATTGTCAGAAATTGTTCGGAATGGAGTTGATTTTCCGAACAAGATCATTACGATGTTTGTAAAAATAGAAAAAATTTTTGATTAAAAATTATCGTATAAAAAAACGCATAAAAATGTATAAAAAACATATAAAAACATATACATCGGATAATTTCAGAATTTTCCAAACAATTCCACATTATTTTTGCTAAAATGCCGAATTTCTAAATTTGACTAAATATCTAAATGTTTGACTTGTTAACAAAATAGTAAATTTAGTAAATTAATAAAGTACGCCAACGGCGTCCTGGGTTATCTCCAGGTTTTAAAAAAAAAAAAAAAATGTTTGACTAAATAAAGATTATATGACTAAATGTCAAAATATTTGATTAAATAAATATTATGACTATAAATAAATATTATGACTAAATGTAATATAGATCGTTTTTGTTTTGTCAAAATCCTGAAAAAACCGGCCAATATTAAACTAACTCCGGCTAACTTTGTCGGGATTTTGACCTAAAATCAATCATGATCTTAATCATTTATAATTTAACAATTATCTACCTGAAACAACTTTAAGTTCAATCAATTGTTATTGAATCTTTAGTAAGAAAAAGCAATTATAAAACAGGTAATTGTAGCGTAGAATGAGATCTGCGAAATTTGATCAAAGATAACATCAATTTGCAAACAGCGATAAATGAATTCTAAATTATTGAGGTTCTATTTTGATATACAGTACAATAATACATATTTAACTCGAAAATTTTTTATATAAATTTTGATTTAGACATTTCAACATTATTTGACATTTCTCATTATTTAGAATCTTACTAATGTAGAAGCTTGACATGATAAATGGGGTGTCGTAAGTTAAAAGGGCCCATTTTTACATATAGTTTATTTTGAGATAATTGAGTTTAATCATTTGTTTTGATTTTCGGACTGATCCGGGATTAATCAAATGTCATGATTTTGATTGGTTAAAGGTAACAGGTGACTATCTGGTAACCTCGTGATGTGTTTGCCCTATGCAGCCTCTTGTAATTTTTCTTTTACATTATCTTTATTTTTTATTATTCAAATCGACTTTTCTTTATAATTGAAAAATGTCAATCATGCCAAAATTTATATGAATCTAATAAAAACTCATTTTTCAAAAAATTGTAAAAATGGGTCCTTTTAACTTGGGACACCCCAAATGTTCGAAAGTCGAAATATTTCTACATAACTTAAAGCAATTTCGACTATCAACACTATGTGCGATGTAGGAACACATAAGAATACTAGCACATGATAATTTTCTTTCATTATACAGTCAGACCTCTCTAAGTGCACGCCCTTGGGACCACACTTTTATAACGTGCATTTAGAGAATACATGTAATAAGAAAAAGTGCATTTATAGAGGTCAAGTATATATTTGGGCCAGCACTTAAGCGTGCATTTAGAGAGGGTGTGCACTTAGAAAGGGTGCACTTAGAGAGGTCTGACTGTATTATTAAATCACCATAGGCACGTTTCTGGCGAGAAGCCTAAGAAGTAAAGGTATAATTTGTTAGTTGTCAGTCACGCATTAGCGATTTTTCTAAAGTTCAATCTTTGATGTTACAGAGATCATTATCCTGAACAATATTGGAGAACAAATTTCACGTTGTTAAATTAGGGCTTGTATCTTGGTATTAGGTTAGATCTAAGATATTATTTATACTAAAATTTTACAAGAAAAATTATTAGAGCGCAGTAAGTAGTTTTGTAGACTAAATTTGGTGTTATGAACGACTTACTGCTTTCTTGATTTTTTGCGTTTTTTTTTTTTTTTTTACATTACACCTTATCTTGAAATAAAACGATTGAAAAAAAATACGAAAAATATTTAAAATGACAATTTAAGCCTACCTTGGCGCACTAACAACAAGATGTCAGAAACGTAATTTCTAAAATAAAACCATCTAATTTAATGCTAATTAGATAAATAATTCTGGCCCATATCTGAAAAATTTGGAAGTTAAATTACGGCAATTTATAAAATTTTGGTGATAAGTTAGGGCGCTGACATTTATTACCTAATATCCATTTACAATAGAGGCTTACCCCCCAACCCCAGGTAATATATATATATAATTTAGCCAATCAAATTTAACTAAGAAGGTAAGATTTTGCTTGACCCCCCATCCCCTAAAATATTACCTAATAAATGTTAATGTTAGCGCCCTTATCAAAATGGTAAGTTACCGGTAAGGTATCGGTGAAATAACATATTTTATACCTGGAAGCTTTCGTATTTCATTGCCGTTAATTGTTACTATTAAGAAAATTCCTGATAATATCGCACTTTTCAAGCAAGCATTTGGTAACTTACCAATAACTTGCTGCGGTAACTTACCATGGTAAGTGCTGCTGTTATAATCGTGTACTGTTTAGACTGAAGGTGCGATTTTAAGATAAGTCTATGGAATTAGCCACAAAATTCGATTTTTCATTTTGTATAAACTGGCGTTTCATAATTTCGATCTGCAAGTCTGTTCTTTTTTTATTTTAAATTAATAGATTTATATCCATATATAAGGTCATAAAAAGTTAATTTTTCGTTTTGCATAACGAATCAAAATATTGGGTCAGCGGTCAGAATTTTTTTCTATAGAATAATTCTGATAAAAATAATTAGAAAAAATAGAATAATTGGACTTATTTCAGGAGCAGAGCGGAGGAACTTAAGTCCAAACAATAGGTAAGAAAATTCCGTATGGGTTGACTTCAGTTCAAAACAAAATGTAATATGCAAATTTAATCAGCAAGTCATCAATAATCAACAAATAATTAATTAACTTTTAGCAATATAAACATAATATTTAACTTTTTATTGGATATGCATATTATTCTTTCGAATTGATATATATGTTGTAGCCCAGATGACAATCCTGCCCAGATGACAATCGGGCCAAATTAAATTAGGGTTAGGGTAAAATTAAAGTAGAGTTAGAGATCAGTTCAGGCCAATTTTTATTTTTGGCTGTAAAAATTGTCATCTGGGCTGGCCCAATTGACAATTGGGCAGGATTGTCATCTGGCTACAACATATACAAATTATTACAAAATTTTTATTTCTACAGTTTAAAAAAAAAAAAAGTAATAAAGACAAAATTCAACGGATTCAGTATTATGTAGTTTGTCGTTTATAGTAATGATAATAATAATAAAAGAAATAAGAACATATAAATTTAATTAATTTGTTATCATAATCCGGTCATATCAGCTTTTAAGAATCTTTATAAATGAGCATAACTTTTAAAATTTAAATTGCTTTGTATATTTTCTTATAACCAGATTACAAGTCGCTTTGAAAATTTAAATATAATTAGAAACTAAATTATTTAACTTTTTGTAATATGTAAGATAACAATGCTTTATGTAACTAATCATGATATAATTACATCATTTTAACCTCAAAAAACTGATATTACAAAAGTTAAAAGCTTTGCGTTTTCATAGAAATTATAGACAAGTATATAATTTGTATTAAACAATTTTTTATTAATAATGAATTGTAAATTTATAGATTTATCAGTGCAACTTTGACATTTGTTTGCGAATACGAAGCGGTGCTCCGGGACCCAACGGATCCCGCTTCCCTAGTCCTTATCATAATTCCTGGGACACATGTAAAAATTTGACAGATGATTTTTCGGCAGATCGGCTAAGTTATTGATTTCGGCATGATCTGTATGATAATACAAGTCACTCGTTATAGTGAACTCTCGATATAGTGAAGATTGGCTATATAGTGAAGAAATTTTTTATTACTATAATAAAAGGCTCTCGATATAGTGAATCTCTCAATATAGTGAAGAAATTTTACAACCCGAGGACTTCACTATAACGAGAGTGACTTGCAATAATAATAATAAAGGTTATAAAATATACAATCATAACAATTATGTCAACGTTTTCCAAAATGTTTGATATACTTGGTTCGTACGGAAATTTATGGAAAAACTGCTCTTGTCAATAAATATACCTTATAAAAAGACTTTGGCTTTTATAACAAATTTATTTCACGAATAGGCGCATATATTAAAAAAAAATACTATATATATATATAAAATATTACTTGTTTATATGTATATCCAAGTCGGTGTATAGCCCTCCAAATTTTTACATGAATAATGTATCACGGATTGTAATTCATATAATGCTAGTTAGGTTTTTCGTCTATCAAAGTTTTAAAATATTTTTATATCGTTCATGTTTAGTGAACGTTGTCCTGAAAGCGACAGAAGTTTTTCAACATGAACATATCCATGTCTTTAAAGTGCTTGAGAAACCCGACTTATAGAAAACCTGCTAATACCTAAGTGTTTTGCAATTTTCGAATTGATAAGTTTTCTAAATTTTTTTTTTTCATCGCGATGATGCTTTGAAAGTTTCATATTTCTGTATTCAACCAGAGATATGCATATCGATACATATGTATACATTATGGGCAAAAATGAGTTATCGGCTGAGTTTTAATTTAAATAATTATATTATTCACTTGGTTTTAAATTACTTATATATCTGATATATCAATTTATTTGTTATTTTTGAATCAATTATTTCCGAAATAACCGAATCGGCCGAGAAATCGTTCGGCCAGGTGTCCCAGGAATTATGACAAAATGATCGGCGATTATGCAAAACGAAAAATCAACTTTGCGTGGCCTAATATACTTTCATTAGTCGTTTATGAAATAGTTACTCATATTAATTATTGGCTATTGTAAACCCTGCTAATCGTCATTAATTTCCGCAGTTTTCAAAATTGTGATTGTGGCGCAGTTAAGTGCTTCTTTTACGTACGGGCGCGTAAGGATGTCAAACGATCTTTTGGGATTAAGGATGTCCTCAAACAACTTCCCTATATGTTTCTCAACAACTTTATGATTAATTAAAGTGATCCTTATAACAATTTTGCAACAAATTGATAGAGCAAAATGTGGATTTTAAATTTTAACTAATCAAGCTAGAAATGTTCACGTCACGAGGCAGAAATATATATTTATTAGAATTTTAATAAAAATTCCTAATCAATTTATATATCTCACGCGAAATGTGATGTTATCTCACGCCAGTCACGCGAAATCACGATTCATCATCTTGCGCGAGTCACATCTCTAACCAACCCAGGTAGAAATTGCTATTATGCAACATAGTGATATATTCTTATAACCCGGGTAATTTAATAATAACCGGGTAAAGGTTTTCACAACTGCTACGATCTCTAAGCAGATCTATGAAAAAATTAATGATCGTAGCTCCAATAATCGATAAAATCACTGGGAGATACGTTTGAGAACCTCCATATCCCTAAAAAATAATCGATAATAACTCAATCCCCAAAGATTGTGCGATGATCATCATTCGAACGATCACTAGGTACAGGATTTTGCTATTTTATCGCGGTGATGTACGTACGTATCTTTGATCAAATTTCGTAGATCGCAGTAATCACTTGATTGTCCGCGTGATTCTCTTAAATGCAAATAAAATATTTTATAATATGACTTTCTTATATCCATATCCTCAAAATGACATCTATATTCTCAAGAACAACCACACAATCAGATAACAATCAGGTGATTGTATGTTGTAGGAGGTAAACCTGTTTCACGAATTTACTGTGCCATGTGACCCAAAACGAGATCAAGACCCGACCCGATGCATCAAGAAATCGTGAAGAAACTAACTAACTATCCCTGATAAGTCCCAAGACCGTTAAGATCTCGTCCATATGAAAGAAGCCCCGATAAATAGCCTTCTAATATAGGAAATAATAATTAGTGAGGCTATGTCGAGTTGTCAAATTAACTTTCATGAGAAAAGAATGGATTTAATAATAATGAAATCAATTGTAATCGCAGAAATTGTTTAATATTTCGTGATGGGTTTAGATCTAAAAAATTCAATCTTGCCCCCGCATGTAATTTGTTATAAATAAGGTTAATTTTTGATCTTCGTGTAGAGTAGAAGAGTGTGAATTGTTCTATAATAAAGATAAACCGACCTTGGTTTTGTTAAGTAAAATTGTACCGTCTCTACCATTGGGTATATCGTGTGGTGCTTGTTTTGGTGGTGGTTAGGTAATTCGTATCGCCACCCGGTTGCTTCCGACAATGTGTTAATTGAGATCATCCTTAATTGATTCGAATATGTACTAGAAGTTGGCAATATAGATGGTATTAAGCGTAATTTGTTTATGCAACTCTTATAATTACAGCACCAGAATTATCCAATGCCGCACAAAAAAGGTAGACTGGTACCAAATTGGAAAAGCACCTATGACTTGTCGCTTTAAACAATAATATTAAAAGAAAGAATGTGATAATTTTTTGTTAGACAATAATTAGTGTAACGCACCTAAAATGTTTCTATAAATAAAGTGCTTTCTGCTAATTATAACTTTCCGCAGCATTAATTACGTAGTATATAGTTGAGGCCAGACTTGAGGATACTGCGCTTATAACAATTAACCTGTCATATATTTGTATTTTAAAACCTTTCTTTATTATTAAGCAGTTCTCATCATGAATTGCACTTCTGATTATATTTATGTAGTACGTATCCGCAGTATCTTTCGAACTGGGATGCTTGTGTCTTTCATAATTAATTTGCCATTATCATATTATGCAGCCTCTATAAGACATTTCGGAGGATTTAATTTATTTATTTAGAACCTTAATTTGTTGAAGTTATTATGAAGTTATTATAAAGTTCAGATGAAGCAAAATTCCGGATTTTATAAAAATTTAATTATTAAAATATGATCATCAGCTGCCTATTTGGGGTATGGATCATGCAGATTTAAATCATATGCATTAATACAATACCCAAAATCTCGCTATGATCTTTCAATGTGGGCCCAATATTATAAAGTGAAATCAAAAAGTAATTCTTTCGCATAATCATGGAGTAATACTATATTTTTATAAATCCCTAAGCAATTATGTCATTTCTATCACATTAATTTCCTAAATAAGTAATTCTAGTCAATAATCCTGCGCATAAATGCGTAATAATTTTGGGTGCTACAATACCAGTTAGCTGCGGCAGTACTATATCGATATCGATATAGAAAGATTATGTATAAAAAAATATTATAAAAAAGGAAGTAAAATGAGCCAAAAACTTTTCTTGCGTGCATCAAAGTCCCTAATAAAAACCTATCGTTCTTTTTTTTTCCCTTTACTTCCATTAGTCAATTAAAATATGGTACGATGTAAAAAAATTTTTTTAAATTTTTTATGATAATAATAATTATATAGAATTTTTCCTTTGATGTAATAAAATTTGATCCATGTTTGATTTTGAAAAAAAATTATTTCTTTTACAAATGAATTGTAGGTGAATTTTACAGTAGATCAAATTCGTGCCCTTGTAAGTAATATGTTTGTTTTTTTTTATATGATGAATATATGAATATATTTGTAAAAAAAAATTAAAAGTATTAAACTCACATTTATTATGTAATTTCATTAAATTAGATGGACCGCGTTTCTAACGTGCGTAACATGTCGGTCATAGCGCACGTCGATCATGGAAAGTCCACACTTACCGATTCTCTAGTATCTAGAGCTGGTATTATTGCTTCTTCAAAAGCTGGTGAAGCTCGTTATACTGACAGTCGTAAAGACGAACAAGAACGATGTATTACAATAAAATCCACGGCTATTTCAATGTACTTTGAATTGAATGAGGAAAATCTACACGATATAAAACAGGAAATCTATGGTATGATATTTTTGAAACTTATTAATGTTAATTAGAGATCTTTTTTTTTTTTTTTTTTTTTTTTTTTTTTTTTTTTTTTTTTTTTTTTTTTTTTTTTTTTTTTTTTTTTTTTTTTTTTTTTTTTTTTNTTTTTTTTTTTTTACTCAGTCTTAATTAATTTTTTTTTTTTTTTTATAGGTAATGAATTCTTGATTAACCTAATAGATTCTCCCGGACACGTCGATTTCTCATCGGAAGTTACTGCTGCTCTCCGTGTTACTGATGGTGCCTTAGTCGTAGTAGATTGTGTTGAAGGTGTTTGTGTGCAGACTGAAACTGTCTTACGTCAAGCTCTTGCTGAACGTATCAAGCCAGTAGTTATAATCAATAAAGTTGATCGTGCTTTATTAGAATTACAACTTCCAAAAGAAGACTTGTATACTGTATGTTCCTTTTTTACATTTTTTATTTTCATTTTCAAACCCATAATAAATACATGTTAAACTAATATTATCAATATTTTAGGCATTTCAACGAACTATTGAGTCTGTAAATGTCATTATTTCAACGTATAATGACAAATCTTTGGGTGATATTCAAGTTTATCCAGAAAAGGGTACTGTTGCTTTTGGTTCTGGTCTTCACGGTTGGGGTTTTACCCTACGTCAGTTTGCTCGACGTTATTCTAAAAAATTTGGTGTTGATCAAGATAAAATGATGCAAAAACTTTGGGGTGAAAATTATTTTAATCCTATTACAAAGAAATGGTCTACAAAACCATTTACACCTGAAGGAAAACCTCTTGAACGTGCTTTTTGTTCACTTGTTTTGGATCCTATATTTAAATTATTTGATGCTATCATGAATTTTAAAAAGGATACTATTGATATGATGTTAGAAAAATTGGATATTAAACTTAATAATGAAGAAAAAGAAAAAGATGGAAAATCTCTCTTAAAAATTGTTATGCGTAAATTCTTACCTGCTGCTGATGCTTTACTTGAAATGATAGTTATTCATCTTCCATCTCCTTTAACCGCTCAAAAATATCGTGCTGAAATACTGTATGAAGGTCCTGCTGATGATGAATGTGCTATTGGTATCCGTAATTGTGATCCTAATGCTCCCCTTATGTTATACGTGTCTAAAATGGTACCAACTTCTGATAAAGGTCGTTTTTATGCATTTGGTCGTGTATTTTCTGGTACTGTTCGTCCCAGTCTTAAAGTCCGTATTCAAGGTCCAGATTATCAACCTGGTAAAAAGGATGATTTGACTGTAAAACCTATTCAACGTACTGTTCTCATGATGGGTCGTTATATTGAACCAATTGATGATTGTCCAGCCGGTAATATTATTGGAATTGTTGGTGTTGACCAATATTTACTCAAATCTGGAACAATTACTACTTCTGAAATTGCACATAACTTAAAGGTCATGAAATTTTCTGTTTCACCTGTTGTACAAGTTGCTGTTGATGTGAAAAACGCAAATGATTTACCAAAATTAGTAGAAGGATTAAAACGACTTTCTAAAGCAGATCCATGCGTTCAATGTTATACATCAGAATCTGGTGAACATATTGTAACAGGAGTTGGTGAATTACATTTAGAAATTTGTTTAAAGGATTTGGAAGAGGATCATGCTCAAGTCCCAATCAAAACTGGTGATCCTGTTGTATCTTACCGTGAAACTGTTCGAGCTGAATCATCTGTTACTGCTTTATCTAAATCTCCTAATAAGCATAATCGTTTATATATGAAAGCTTTTCCAATGAATGAAGAACTTTCTGCTAGTATTGAATCCGGAAAGATTACACCACATGATGAGTTCAAAGCACGTGCTCGTGTTCTCGCCGACGAATTTGGTTGGGATATAACTGATGCTCGTAAAATATGGTGTTTCGGTCCAGACTCCGTTGGTCCAAATTTGTTGGTAGATGTAACTAAAGGTGTTCAATACATTAATGAAATTAAGGATTCTTGCGTCGCTGCATTCCAATGGACTACAAAGGAGGGTGTTTGTGCGGAAGAAAATATGCGTTCTTGTCGACTCAATATCATTGATGTAGTGTTACATAGTGATTCTATTCATCGTGGTGGTGGCCAAATCATTCCTACTTGTCGCCGTGTAATCTATGCGGCATGTTTGACCGCAAATCCTGGTATCTTGGAACCAGTCTATCTTGTTGAAATTCAATGTCCAGATCAAGCTTTGGGTGGTGTTTATAATGTATTGAACAAACGTCGTGGTAATGTTATTCTTGAAGAACAACGCCTTGGTACTCCATTGTACAATGTTAAAGCTTATTTACCTGTAAGTATTCTGCTAGTTTTATGTTTTATTGTTTTATTTATCATTTAAGTTTACAAACTCGAATTTTCTCGATTAATATAATTTTAAATGTTAGGTAAATGAGTCGTTTGGTTTTACAGCTGACCTACGATCAAATACCGGAGGCCAGGCGTTCCCTCAGAGTATGTACTTTTATGAATTTTTATTTAACGTTTTTTTATTTTTTTTACTTATTTGTTTTTTGAAATTAAACCATGTTTTATTCTTTTATTTAATAACCGTAGCAATATTTTCACATTGTAAGTATCCATTTGGTTTCTCTGTGACTTCTTTTTAACGTTGTTTTTTTTTTTATGAAATTGTTTTAAATCAATTCATATAGGGCAATTAATGAACGGTTCACCACTAGAACCTGGAAAAGTTTCCGATATTGTAAAAGCCATAAGGAAAAGGAAAGGTCTTTCCGAAGAAATTCCAACACTCGACCGATACATGGATAAATTATAATTTCTTAAAATGCATTAAAGTCCTAGTTCATTAATTTATGTTTTTTTTTTTTTTTAACAATCTTAAAAGTTTCTAAGCTATATTCATTGTAAAAATGCAGTTTTTTTTTTTTAAACCTATCTTCGTCTGCTCTGCATTGTTGTAACTAGAGATTTCATTTATAAGCTAACACAACAAATGTAGATCTTGTAAAAAATAATAATCTTTGACAATAATAAAATATGCGCAAAAATCAATAAGCAATAAGCAGTAAAGATTAATTATTGTCGTGACTGAAGCTGAAAACTAAGAATTTCGATTTAAACAATATAAACCCTTATCAAAATCCACTTACACTCTTTTATTATCATAACTAACCTTAAACTTTAACCTAACCATTTAAAAAAAAAAAAAAAAACCTAAGAAAACGCATTCCAAAAATTTTTGAAAATTTCATATTAAAATACCGGTAATTAAAAGTTTCCAGCTTCAGCCGCGACAATTGTTTATAAAATGCCAAAAAAAAAATTCTAATCATCCAATCCATACGTTGAAAACTTAAGTTTGTGTTACGAAGTATTATCTTAATATTTGTATTTAACATAATAATAAATTTTTCTATTACTTCTGATATATGAATTTGATATATTTAAAATTAAATATAAAAACTCAAAATTTTAATTTTTTTTTTTTAAATATTAAAGGCAAGACCTTGCTTTTACCTTTATTAAATTTAATAAAAAATTATTTTTTTAAATTTAATGTTAAGAATAAAACTTAGATATATATTTAAGTAAATTTAAATACTTATCCGTATTTTAGATTTAGAAGGATGTATTAAGTATTTAATCTATTTTAAAGCCAGATTTCTATTTTATTAATAGAAGCTTTGATTATAGCATGATTTCTTAAAACCATCCAGTAAGCAAATTTGCCTGCTAAATTTTTTGCCAAATTTTTGTACAATTGCTCTAAATTTTATTAAGAAACATTCCAGGTCGTGCTGTTTGGCCGCAAAAATTGCCAACACTGGTTATCATCAAAATGACTTTTGAAAAAAAAATTACCAGAGGTAATTTTCAATTTTATGATCGCAATTATGATGATTATAAACAAGTCAATAGACTCAATAGACAGTCTAATGGTCTATAATCAAAGTCATTAGAAAATAGACAAATAAAATATAGTTTAAAGTAATCTGATTGGTTAATTTCAGAAATTATGATCTGGCTAATATAAGACCGATGGACCAATAGACAAGTTAATTTATGAATAGACATATTGTCTAATTAAATTTGTACATTGTCTATTCTCAACCAAATTGAATAGACATTAGACAATTAGACCATTAGGCAACTGGACCATTAGGCAATTAGACAATTGAATTTTTGATTAGACTATGTCTATTCATAACCCTGAACTTGCATGTCGAGTGAAAAGAGAAATATAAGTGCATGCACATCTATTGGCAATTACCGTATTTTCGCGTAATAACGCTCATGAGCGTTATTTAGAAAATTGTGATCCCTAAAAATAACACATGTGGTTTCAAAATATCGCTCATGCGCGTCCCAAAATAACGCGCACCCCATAGTAAGATGAGCTTATTCATAATAAAAAATTGATAATAAGCAAATTTGCTTTCAAATTTTAATAAAAGTTCTTCAGATCGTTTCGATCTAAGAACAACATTTGTTTAAGCTCGAAAAGTAGGCTTACTTGATATTGAATCAAAATCCCGAAAAATTAAGTTAGTTTTAGCTATAGTTCTGGTCAAATTCTGTCAGGATTTTGTTTGTCGAGTCTAGATTTTGACCCAAAATCAGTTTAATTAGCACAACTCTTGTTCCTGAGTATTTTTACTTTTTATATAAAGAAATACTTAAAACTTATATTTGTTTCAAAATAACGCTCATGCGCGTACTCTAAATAACGCACATATGCTCGAAATAACGCGTAGATGAGAGTTATTACGCGAAAAAACGGCAATAATATGAGCTGAGTAATTTTAATTACCTTCTCTAGTCACTTTACAATTTGAACATTGTGGTAAATAATCTTTTTTATCTTTATTCTTTTTATAACATTCAATGCATTGAATCAAACAATCGAGTTTCCTATTTCTACACCTATCACATCTAAACATTCCTAGAGTTCCATTATGCTTACATGACTTTTGTTCTCGTAGCAACTTGCGCATCTATTCGATAGTATCTCATCTACCGAGTTATCCTTGAAATTGGACTCTTAGTTCAGTTCTAATATCTATTTATAAAATGAACGTTTATTAAAGAATAATTACTAACCTGTGAATTAAGGCTAGAATTAATTTCATTCAATGCTTGTAAAATATGTGTAAAATGCGATTGATTGGGCATTTCTTGCACTTTAGGTCCACGTTTTTTTGAATCTGTAAAGATACACTGTAATTATTTCTTTGGCATCTTTCGCATATTCGATGCAAAGAATTAGTTGTACATTTTCGCCTCGACTTTCTGCATGGAATGCAGGCCTAAGTTCTTCGAAATTCAAGATGTTCCATGTCATAAATTGTTAAATTTCCAACTTTAATAAATATGTATACTACTGTATATTTAAATTAAGGGTGCAAATTTGTAATAATTATTGGCAGCAACTTATTACTCATCAGCTTTTGTTTAAAAAAATTTAATAACATTAAAGAAATTCCAAAAATGAATCATTCATTTAAATACTTTTCCGAAGAAATTTGTCGGTATTTAGTTTGTGTCCCAAACAATTAAACCAAAACGTAATAACTTAGTAATGTACAAAGTTTTCTTAATAAATTAAAGCTGTATTAACGAATTATTTATAAATCGATAATAAGAAGCGGTTTGGAATGGTCTTGTTCAAGGCAATCATTTCCTTATTACTCTTGTTTCAACTTTCATCTTACTTGTTTATCTAAAGTAAGTTTTAAAGCTAACTTGCAAAAACATGTAGCAGATACCACATGATTTTTTGCGAAAATAGAACGGATTGTTTATACTTTGTATCCAAAGTTTGCGAAATTCTGGTTCGAAAATGGATAAACATTCATCTTATATAGCAAGATTATATTTACAAGTTTGGTTCCAATTCCTTTAAATCCATGAATAATAATATCACAAAAAAATGCGTTCGTTGCCATAAGCAAAAGAGAAAGTGAGAATATAATGACATTAGATGTGAGAAGTGTAAAAAAAAAAAAAAAAAAAATTGCATGTATATTTCAATGTAAAAAATGTTATAAAGAAAATAAGGATAAAAAAATTTTACTCAAATACCATAATTGTAAGGAAACTAAAGAAGGCAAAAACATTATTACTTTTATATACAGTATTAATTTTCATCATTTATCACTCTTACAAGATTATTCTGTTATACAAACCAATTGACTACAATTATATTCTAGAAGCTGATAAATATATCTTGGTATTAATGATCTTAAAATTAGAAATGACGCAAGGTATGAGAAATATGCGTCTTATTTAAATAAATTTTGAATGTTAAAATTGCAACATATATGCATAGAAAAAAATAGACACTTTCTTAAACTTGCTATTACAACTAAATGGTTCTACATCGACTATGTTTAAAACATTATCATCTACTCACACATCTTCGATCACAAAAGTAAATTACCTGTCTGAATCGCGCACCGATTATATTCTCGAGTCACTCAGACCTTGCGAGTTTCTCAATTCAACATTATAACCTAGCCATTTACCTCAACCCTATGTCGCAAATTCCGTCTCTGGTTTTTGTCATAGTAATGCCTCAACTTAAAAATAACGATTCTGATGATGAATTCAATTACTTGTCTCAATTTCAACCTAATAATTCACCTCAGCTTAATGTCGCCAATTCTAACAATTTTGACACTACACTCAATTACTCATCTCAACATATCGTTACCAATCTTAATCACTCGTCTAATTCGGGTCCTAATCACTCAACTCAACACTGCTTAACAAATTCTATAAAGCTTAACGACTCACCTCAACATCATATTAACAGTTCTGCTGTTAGGTTCAATTACTTATCTCAATTTAATAATTCGACTTGCATCAATTACATGTCGACAATCCTATCGCCATATTCAATAATTTATTACAGCCACATCTCGCCAACCATGGCGTTCCTAACGGTTCAACTCAACTCCATGCCGATAATTCTAACTCATAACTTAATTACTTATTTCAACAATATGTTACCGATCCTAATCACTTGTCTTACCCCGTGACATCAACTTGGTCAAGTCTAATAACTAAAAAAGAACTTTAAAACACAAATACAAGAAATTGAAAATTTTCAGAAGAATTTTTTTTACAAAAAGTGAGGAAATTACTGAAACCCTACATACAGGTAGTACAAATCTAATTTCAACACTATGTTAACAATTCTGCTGCCGGACTCGATTGCTCATCACAATCCCATGTTATTAAATTCATCGAGCCTAGTGAGCTTCTTAATTGCATCTTGATTCTGGCACCGGACTCAATATTTGCCCTACTTCCATGTTACTTAATATGTTGATGTTATCAATTTCTGCCACTGAATCAGAACTGGTGAATTATTACGACTTAGTTTCGTACTACTTAAAGACTATCATGGGACTCGATGACTTGTCTTAATATCCGCCATTATTCTGAAATTGCGGCATATAACTGATCGTCTAATTGGAGCATCTCGTTTGCTTTAATCTTAATTTTGCTCGTTAAGATTTGTTCACAATTATCTCGGAATAAGGACGAACGTAATCAATGCAACTTTAAATATGATTACTTCAGGATTGGTTGATTTTCTACTAGTCTTTCCATAAAGATCCTTATTTAATTCGTTAATGGCATCAGACATGACAGATATCTTGCTACTTTATAGTCGATTGATAATCTATTTTATTAATGGGGTCACCTATACTGCAATGGACCCATTATATTTAAATTAGTAATAAATTAAGATTAGAAAAAATCTCATGATCAAAAACAACCTGTAAATATTTGCACTCTTCCTTCTTTATTTGAAATACATTGTCGTTATCATTTTCCCGTAATCAACTTTCCTGACAAATTTTCCATTGGTTAACTTGTCGGTGAAAAATTTTTTATATATAAAATACATATAAAATTACTATAAACTTCGAAGCCAAGTCTTTTCAAAAAATTTAAAATTAAACTTTGCGATTATATAGAGCAAAAGAAGGAGAATAAACTTACCTTTTATGCCAAGTTACAATTCTGCCATTTTGCACAAATCGAAAATGTAACTTTATCAAAAACAAATTGTATGTAAAAACATATCTGAACAATTTTACTTAGGAGACGAAAGTAGGTTACCATATAAAAAAAAAAAAAGTGTTGTCTATGTACTAAAGTTAAAATTTTTAGGTTTTCAATATAAACCTTTTTTTTTATTACGGTAACCTACTTTGGGCTCTTAAGCAAAGTTGTTCAGCATGTAATTTTATTCGCGTCTGACGTCAAAACGCGCTTTCTTGGACCTTTTATTAAAAAATGGGGTTAAAGTTAGAAAAAATATTTTTTAAAAAAAATTTTTTAGACCAAAATTTTTTTTCTAACTTTAACCCCATTTTTCACTTAGTAAAAGGTCCGAGAAAGCGCGTTTTGACCTTAGACATGAGTAAAATTACCTGCCGAACAACTTTGCTTAAGAGCCCAAAGTAGGTTACTCTAATAAAAAAAAAGTTTTATATTGAAAACCTAAAAATTTTAACTTTAGTATATAGATAACACATTTTTCTTACAAGATAACCTACTTTTTCTCCTAAGTAAACTTGTTCAGAGCATGTTTTTACATACACTTATCATCATCTTAAAATCGGCAAATATTTGTTTTTGACAAAGTTACATTTTCGTTTTGAGCAAAATTTGCGAAATTTTTAATCTGATTTTTAAGCTCAATTTTTTCTTCACCCCTTGTTCTATATTCCCGAAAAATTTAATTTAAGTTAATGTGAAGGGAAAAAAGAAACAAGGCTTCAAAGTTTATAGTAATTTGATATAAATTTATATATAGCAAAAAACTGGTCCAAAAAAGTGTGACAAATCGTGTGACTGGTAATACATTTCTTACCTTCTCCTTAATACTTTCAAACCCATTCCTTTCAGGATACAGTAAATAAAGTATGATACATTACCATGATTTAATTTGAAAATTCAAATTTTTTTTTTTATTTACTTTATATAAATGCACAGAATTTAATAATTTTATTGAGCAGGACTTCAACATTGCATTTACGAAAAAAGCTATTTTATATGTTTTAGATACTTTATGGTGCAACATTTGCTGCTTTCTCGAGCGACGTTGTTTAACGCGGATAAATAATTATCATTTTTAATGATAAATTTTAATACTAACAAAAGTCCATATTTGAGTCTATATTTATTTACATTCACATGTGATAAAGTTTAATGCGGTCAATTATTCCTTTTGCGAACAATTATGAATAAAGTACCACCTTTTACAGGTAATTAAAGCGACATGATATCGCAACATGTCGCTGTTACTTCAATGCTTTGCGTTCTATTATGATTGGTTAAGTTTATCTAATTACTGAAAATCGTGCAAATCAAATCTACAAATTCCGAGCTTGTACACTCACGTACTATACGCACACATGGAATCCTTATAATAAACATTTGGCCTTGCAATAATTTTATAAATAGCAGGCTATAAATTAATAACGCATACAATGTCGGTTTACAAATAGCGTTATCTACATTTATTATGTACATGCGTGCGTGCGTGCGTACGTATGTACGTACGTACGTAATTGATAATTGACAACTGATAACTGATAATAGATCACCTAGATAGTTGGACAGCATTAAAAATAGTGCAGGCAAGTTACCCTCAAACTTTAATTTTGGCCTTGATTTATTAATAATTTTTGTTGTAAGAAAAAGATCTATACTTGTGAATAATGGTCATATTTGAAAGGTATGCATTTATATAGAGTATTTTTATATGATTTTACTTTTGATATTCTCAGTGTTCTCCGAGAACACTTCACAATTTTTTAGAGCGTAAATTATTAACTTATGTTCCCTATACGAGAACATTAAACAAACTTCTTTGATGTTAAAGTAAATTTATTTTCTTATATAGAGAACATTAAAAATTTAAAAAATGTATTTTTGCGAAAATAAAATCGTATTTGACAAGTTACAGCATCGTTATTAGATGATGGTTCACATCAAGATATATGAATTATGATTTTATCCTAGATTGGTTTTAATATTATATAAAAATCCATAATTAATTTATTTTTTAAAGTGTTTTTCGAACAAAATTTTTATTTTTAAATTGGCGCTCAATTAGCACAATAATTGCAAATTTAATATAATTTTAAAATAAAAAAAAAACCAAAAAATATTTTATCAATGCTTCATTTTTGCGAAATAAAATCGGTATATTAATTATTATATTAAGACTTAGTAAATTCTTGTCTAAAATCAAGTTATAATCTAAATATTAAAAAAAAAATTAATGTATTGTTTATAACTTAAAATATTAAAGAAATTAATGTAGTGTTTTTATGAAGTGATTTTGCTAATGCTTTTTTTCCTTCGGAACCAAGACCATTGCTACTAAGATTCAAAGCGGTCAAAGTAGTGTTTTTACAAAGAGCTTCTGTCAATGCTTTTCCTCCTTTATAACTAAGCTGATTATCATAAAGTTTTAAAGATGTTATTGTTGTATTTTTACAAAGAGCTTCTCCTAATGCCTTTCCTTCTTCGGGACCAAGTTTATTATAACCAAGATCTAAAGATAACAGAGTGCTGTTTTTGCAAAGAACCTTAGCAAATGCTTTTCCTCCTTCATGATTAAGGTCATTATTACAAATATTTAATGAGGTAAGTTTAGTGTTTTTACAAAGAGCTTCAGCCAATGCTTTTCCTCCCTCAGGACCAAGATTATTATTACCAAGGCTTAATGAAGTTACCGAAGAATTCTCATAAAGAACCTCCGCTAATGCCTTTCCTCCCTCAGGACCAATATTATTGCCATTAAGGTTTAATGAAATCAAAGTTTTATTCTTATAAAGGGCTTCTACCAGTGCTTTTCCTCCTTTATAATTAAGGTGATTACACTCAAGATTTAAAGAAGTTAAAGTTGTGTTTTTACAAAGAGCCTCTGCTAATGCTTCTCCACTTTGAGATCGAAGTCCATTATCACTGAGAATTAAAGATAGCAAAGTACTATTTTTACAAAGTGCTTCTGCTAAAGCTTTTCCACCTTCAAAACCAAGTTTATTACTACTAATATTTAAATAAGTCAAAGCAGTGTTTTTATAAAGAGCTTCTGCCAATACCTTTCCTCCCTCAGGACCAAGCTGAATATTAGAAATATTTAACGAAGTTAGAGTAGTATTTTTGTGAAGAGCCTCCGCTAATCTTTTTCCTCCTCCAAAACCAAGATGATTAAATCTAAGATCTAAAGAAGTTAAAGTAGTGTTTTCGTGAAGAACTTCTACAATTGCTTTTCCTCCTTTAGGATCAAATCCATTAAAAGAAAGGTTTAAGGATGTTAAAGTAGAGTTTTTATAGAGAGCTTCTGATAATGCCTTTGCTCCTTCTGAACCAAGATTATTAGAGTCAAGGTCTAATATCGTAAGGGTAGTATTTTTACAAAGAGCTTCAGATAATGCTTTACCTCCTTCGGGGCCAAGTTCATTATTGCTAATATTTAAGGAGATCAATGTGGTATTTTTACAAAGAGCTTCCGCTAATACTTTTCCTCCTTTAGGACCGAGTTGATTACATCGAAGATTTAATGAAATTAAAGTCGTATTTTCATAAAGAGTTCTTGTTAGTAATTTAGCACCTTCAAAACCAAGTCCATTATTAATGTTTCCATAAAGGCTTAAATATTCAAGCTTTTTACTTGTTCGTAGAAACATTGCAATCAAAGAACGTTTAACTATTCTAATTACCGTATTCATAGATTTTTCAGAATAATCAATCAGATCAAGATGTTTAAATCCTTCATGTTTAAGCCAATCTACTATACCATCAGTCCAAAAATTCTCGATCAAGGTAATATAAGTTGTATAATCGAATAATGGTTTTGGACCATTTGGGAGAATTAATTTAAATGGAATTAATGTTGCCTGTTCTTCGGCATTTAATGTTAAAATACATATTCTGATCAGTTTTAAACTTTTTAAATGAACGGATGGTTCACTCCACAATATTGGTATAACATTTCTACACCATTGACGATTTACGAGAAGACATGAAAATAAGCATTTATGATAATCTCGAAGGTTAATAAATATTTCAAAAAGACATTCATTTGGTAAGGTTACCATTTTAAACTAAAGGAGATAAAGGAGTTATGTGATATATATATATAAAAAAAAAAAAAACTTGCAATCGTATCTTCGGTTAATTACAGACATATAATGCTGTGAAACATTAACGCTGTAATTAAACAGCATAATCACGTGTTATGTTGCAAAATGCTGCATTCGACAAAATGTCCTATTTATTGTATGTCCGGAGCGAATAGCACATAATGACTAACTTGCTTGTGTGTTACTATTTGATTGGACGATCTTCACGTGATGTGGCCGGACTTGCATATAAAAAATATAGAGTATGGGGCGAAGCGGGGGACTAATAAACGATAAAAAAACTCTATATTTTATTTACAGAATCATTCTTTATGATTAATATAGATAACTGACACAGCTTGTGAGTTCAATTATAGAAAAATTCAGTTCACAGTGCCTTTCGGTTAACTAAAGAGAATGCATCCTTTATGTTTTACGATACTAATACGTACTAATACGCTAAGGATTATAAAATGACGAACTGAACATATTATAAGGAAACAGGTTTTTTTTTTATTAATTTAAAAATCAAGCTTTTACTCATTAAGTGTTCGAAATGCCATATTTTACTTATACTCAATTTTGGCACAATTCAAATAACTTTTTTATTAATGATTTTTTTTTTATGAGCTTTGGCGCAGAAACTAATTTCTGTTCCAAAACGTATAACGAAAAAAAAAGCCATTAATAAAAAGTTATCTGAATTGTGCCAAAATTTGAGCAAGTAAAAGATGGCATTCCGTACAACTTTATTTAATGAGTAAAGTTCGATTAACTTAGTAAAAAAATCCTCGTTTAAGTGTAAAAATGAAAAATCGCCGAGCTATCACATGAAAGATAAAAATGATCTTCAGTTTTGAATGCTTGCCACTTTACTCGTAATCTCTAAGTAACATCGAGGCTAGGGTTTGCATTACATAAATTACAATTTATGTTACATATAAATTACATTGTATATATGCATATTTTACAAATTGTAACATAACTTTCCATTGAAAGCTCGGCTAGTATGGCTAAATTTTATTAAAAATTTTTAGATTCTATTCAGTAATTTGTCACTCGATCATACAAAAAAAAAAATACAAGAAAACACGTCTACAGAATTCACTATACGGGATCTCACCAGGAAATCTACGAACAAAATGCAAACTCATGTGATTGGTTAGTTATACTACTAAATGGATTTATATAAATTATTAATATAATTGTATTTCACGGGATCTTGCCCCGCTGCTCACATGGTCAACAACTGTTTCTATAGGATTGTTTGCTTATTTCATTCCTTTACTTTACTCATCTATTTCACTAATGTAGAAAGCGGAATCGATAAATAAATAATCGATCATCAATCAAGAAATTTCGAGCATCGAAGTAAACCTTCATTCATTGAGTTTTTAATTCGGCTATCATCGAAATCGGCCAAAGTTAAAATTTAAATTTTTTGAATTATAAACATTAAAAAAAAAAAAAANCTCACATGGTCAACAACTGTTTCTATAGGATTGTTTGCTTATTTCATTCCTTTACTTTACTCATCTATTTCACTAATGTAGAAAGCGGAATCGATAAATAAATAATCGATCATCAATCAAGAAATTTCGAGCATCGAAGTAAACCTTCATTCATTGAGTTTTTAATTCGGCTATCATCGAAATCGGCCAAAGTTAAAATTTAAATTTTTTGAATTATAAACATTAAAAAAAAAAAAAAAGAAAAGAAAAGAAATCGATACAAATTTAAGGTTACACTAAATTTATAAAAATGATTTGCCTGGTTCTATTGACACCCGATATTGTAAAATTTTTATTAAAAAATTAAATTTAATTAGAGTTAAGGTTAGGGTTAGCTTTGGTCAGGATAAGGAGATTTATTTATATGCAAAATTTTATGCTAAAAACTTTTGTTTAGACATCGAAGCATAGTTTTCATAATAAAATTTTGTGGTATTAAAGTTTTTTGACTTTTTTTTCTTCGCTTTGGTTTGGTCACACTAGATCTGACTACCAGATTGGTTTTTATGCAATCAGGTGACATCACCTAGGGTAAAAATTAGCATTAGTCTTTTAAAATATTTACTAAAAAATTTACAATATAAAGATTTACAATATTGTTTAGAATTTTATCTAGACAAATTTGTTTAAAAAATTATGATAAATATACTTATAATCTACTTTTTTTTAATTGATAATCTGCCAAATAGCAATTCAACTTTTTCTGATAATTCTTGGTACCAACTTTTCCACAAATACTGATCTATGAAAACTTTGTAGTTAGTATACTTGTACATAACAAAAACTTTATCTAGAAGCAACTTGAATATAGTTTTAGATTGTATATTAAGAAGAACTGAAATAGAGCTAAAAAAAACTCTCTTTATAGGTTTGACTTTTCAGATAAAAGACTTTATTACTATAAAAAAGGTAGTAGGACAACAATTCTGAAGTTTTTATCAGAAGATATAGAAGCTCTAGCAGAAGTATACTTTTGGTTAAATATATTGTTCTGCAAAGCATATACTCCTATGCACCTTACAAGTTAATCTACTTTCCTCTTGCCTCTTTGGCTTTTTTAAAATTTTAACAAAGTGGGTATTTATTTTACTCCTAAAAAATTGGTAGTATTTACTCTTTTCTATTTGGATTATATGCCTACTAAAATAGAACCAACATGGTAATAGTTTGGAATCTGCAAAAAATAATGAAAATTTTCTAAACAAATATATTTTATATTAGGCATAATTTAGAATTTTTTTATATATTTTTTTTATACTCTTTGCCTTTAGTATGGAATTTTTCTTTTTTTTTTTATTTTGATATTTTATTTATTAGCATTTGGTTTTTTATTTAGGTTCTTAGTTATTTTCTTATTTGTCACATTTTTCTTATATTTTTATTTTTTTTGGTTTTTTTTTGTATAGTCAAGTTTGAATATTAATATTCTCATTATAGTTGCTAAATAGGAGGAATTTAAGAGAAATTCTGTTTTGCTCCTGACAGAGCTAACAAAGTTGATTTTCTTTACTTGTAAATGGTATACTGAATTGCATTTAGAGCTTTTGAAATAACCAGATAATATTAGATTTTCTTAAAAGAGTTTTAGTATCATTATTATATTATCATATATAATTTTATATTTTTTTTTAATAAAATACTAGCAAGACTGCAAATATAAAAAAAATTGATGGTTTGCTAGTAATTTGGTATTTTATACATGGTGACAAAATTATTCTTTTTGGAGTTTGGAACATAAAATTAAAATTTTTTTTGAAATGAGGTTTTGATCTATTTTATTTAAAACCCAAAATTTTTAATACTTTTTTTGAATAGACAAAATTATAAAAAATATAAATACAGTGGTCTACATATTATTGTGGACACTTTTTAAAATTTATTACTTGGGATCGGGTAAGTAAAACAGCACAAATTTATATTACATGTTTGGTAGATTCCAAAATATAATATACTAAAATTTTGTGTGATTTTAATTAGATTACACTAAAGTTATACAAAAAAAATGTAAATGTGGTTTTTTTATTTGCAAATTCAAATTTTTTTTATTTTTTTTTTACAAAAAAAAATTATTTCATTTTAATGCTTTATAGATCCTTTTTTGCTTTAATACAAGCAGCAACTCAATCAGGCATACTTGTAATTAGCTTATGATAATACTTAGGTGGTACATCAATCTATGCCTTTTTAGGATGTCTGGGCTTTTTTTTGCCTCTGCCCTACCTAATAAAACTCATGAATAATATTTTACACTACAGATTTGCTGCACCCAATAGCTGCTATGATAGTACAAACCAAATTACCTTGCTAGTGGTCATAATTTATTGCACCTCTTTGGTCTTCTATTAAATTTTTATGACTACTTTATTGTTTTGTAAAAAAAAAAATATGAATTATTATACCAATATGTTATACAAATCTAGTTTTTTTATACTGTACAAAATTGGCACAATATCATACTATATATGGGCAAAATTTTAAGCTAATTTAAAACAAGTATGATCTTTAGTAAATTTTTTAGTAAATTCAGAAAAATCTAAAAATTGATTTTTGATCAAATCCAAAAATGAAAGCTCATTAAATTTTTTGCATATCTTCTATACAATCTAATAAAATCATGTGAAATTTTAGTATGTTGAACTGCTTCAAACATAATAAAATTTTATGCTATATTTACTTATTTGAACCCGACTTATAAATTTTAAAAAGTGTCTATAATAATATTAGTCATATAATATGTTACAACAAAATTTTCTACATATAAAATTTATAAAAAAACAAATAAAATTACTATAAGTTTTGAATCCATAATGTTTCTTCCCCTATATATTAACTTAAAATTAAATTTTTCAGGAATATAGAACAAGAGGAAAAGAAAAAATTGAGCTTAAAAATCTTGTAGATTTTGCACAAACAAAAATGTAACTTCACCAAAAACAAATATTTAATAAGTTTAAAATAATAAGTATGTGTAAAATCATGCTCTGAACAACTTTACTTAGACGACCAAAGTAGATTACCTTGTAAGAAAAATGGGTTATCTATGTACTAAAGTAAAATTTTTTGAGTTTTAAATATAAAACCCTTTTTTTATCAAGATAACCTACTTTGGGTACTTAAGCAAAGTTGTTCAGCATGCAATTTTATTGTATTTAAAGTTAAACTGCATTTTTTTTTTTAGCTATTTACTAGATAAAAAATGGGTCAAAGTTAAAAAAAAAATTTTCTAAAAAAATTTTTTTTTCTAACTTCAACCTCATTTTTTACCTAGTAAATGGCCAAACAAAAGCTTTTTGACTTAAATAATATTGCATGCTGAACAACTTTGCTTAAGCGCCCAAAGTAGGTTATTTTAATAAAAAAGGAGTTTTATATTTAAAACTCAAAAAATTTTACTTTAGTACATAGGTAAGGGCACTGATATTTATTATCTAATATTCATTTACTATAGAAGCTTACCTCCCACCTCTAGGTAAGATCTATAAATAGAATTTTAGCCAATCAAATTTAACTAAGATAAGATTTTTCTTGACCCCCACTCCCTAAAGTATTATCTAATAAATGTCAGTGCCCTAACTTATTTTTCTTACAAGGTAACCTACTTTGGTTACTTAAGTAAAGTTGTTTAGGGCATAATTTTATACATACTTATTGTTTTAAAATTGTTAAATATTTGTTTTTGGCAAAGTTACATTTTCATTTTGTGCAAGGGTGTGGCGACCTAGAGAAGTGGCCAGGTTGTCACCCCCAAGCGGCAGGTCGACAGTTCAAATCCCACTGGCGACGATAACGAAAATTAGGCCTGTGTTATGGTAACTGTGGCTTAACATCGGTTGGGTAAAAAACCTGTAACCTTGGTTCCACCATCTTGAATGGAAGCTCTCGGGCGCAATAAGTATTTGTTACACTGAAAAATCCAAAGAACTGGAAAAACAGAAACCAGTTTGGGAAGACCCGAGTAAGGAGGTAGATTAGGATCTCTGACGGTGCTACCATAAATAAGGTCAGTGCTGGGATCCGAATGAACCTTACAAGGGCAAGGGACGTACCTCGTGATTCGAATATCGGACCACGTGGTACCAAAAATCCAGGGGAATAAAATGACGAAATGGGACGAAGTTGCTCGACTGGTACTGGATGCCTGCGGGGTAAATTAGCCCTATGGCTGTTTGTGTAAGTTAATTAGTGGATTCGTATATTTAGATCAGAGGGTTTTGAATAGGCAATACCCGTAGCGGGTTGCAGGTATAGCAGCTAGTGTAGAACCTGCGGGCGGACTACTTAAATTAGGCACCAAAAGTGACGTGTGGCTAGTTGTACCCTCGTCTTTGTACACAACTATTAATTAATAAAGTGGCCCAATAAGCCGAGCAAGGCTACGTCTAAAAAAAATAAAAAAAATAAAAAAAAATTTTCATTTTGTGCAAAATCAGCAAAATTTTAATTTGATTTTTAAACTCAATTTTTTCTTTTCCTCTTGTTCTATATTTCTGAAAAATTTAATTTTAAGTTAATATGTAAAGGAGGAAATATCATAGATTCAAAAGCTTATAGTAATTTTATATGTTTTTTTTTATAAATTTATATATAACAAAAAAAACTCAGTCATAAATAGCGTGACAAGTTGGTTAATTGATATAGTAGGACCCCCAAGAACTTTGATACAACTCAGATGATTCTAAAAAAAAGAAAATTTTGTATAGAAATTCATCAAATGTTGCATTTTTATATAGTAAATTTTCGGATTTTGCTCTATTTTATACATCCATTTGGCTAAAATACTGCTAAAATTATACAAACTCAGATCTGAGTTGTATCAGAGTTCTTCAGGGTCCTAATATGGTTAGGGTTTGCAACAGGCCAGGCTAAACTCGGTAATTTGTGGGTTGGGCCAGGCATGGGCCAGGCTTGGGCCCAAATTTTAAGCCCGTGATTAATTGGGCTAGGCCTGGGTTGGGCTTGTAAAATAATAGGCCGGGCCCAGATTTTATAAAGAGGCCTGATAAAACCCGGCAATACTTATTAAAAATATATAGTTTTTACTAGTTACAGGCCTATTGTATTTAAATTAGATGTTAAAATTTTTTTTTTTTTTTAAACTATAATTTTTTTAATTTAGTTAGTTATTTTTATAATTCTTGAAATACTTAATAAAAATTAACCAAATAATATTCTAGTTAATTTGGTAAAGTGTGTAATTTTTAGCATAATATAATTTAATAGATTCAAGAATATACATTTTAATAATTAATTCGTGATTCGCCTATAATTAATAGGATCTACATAATAAATTTTGGGGCAAATTACTATATTAATTTACTAAATATGGGAATCTGGCTGTTCCTCCTTCTAAAAGTTTTTTCTGTCAATTAAACCTTTGATGTTTATCTAATAAACGTTGTAGAGCTAATTTTTCTGATTCTAATGGTAGTAAAACCATTAAAATTGACCTAGTATATCATGATAAATGAGCATTTTAATCTTTGCGACTATATGTTTTTTCCTTTAAATAAACAAAGAAAAAACATATAGTTGCGAAGATTAAAATGCTTATATCCCATGCTATATTGTGTCAATTTTAATGATTTTACTACTA
>QKWP01001230.1:40629-67624 GCA_003550325.1 Gigaspora rosea | reverse complement strand
TAAATCATTATATTATTGATTTGTTTTATTTATATTATATTTAATATTATAAAATATATTATAATATGATATATTTATATAATATAAATATTTATATTATACTATAAATATGAAATTTATTTAGTTTAATAATGTTTTAAAAATGTTTTTATTAATATTACTAAAACAGTTTTAATATATATTATTTATATTATTATTATTAACTTATAACTAGTAATTATAACGTTTTTTAAAATATAATAAAAACATAATTAATATATAATAATAATATTTTCAATTTTTTTATAGTTTCAGTGAAGTATTGGAATCAGAAAAATTAACTCTACAACTTTTATTAGATGCACACTAAAAGTTTACTTGACAGAAAAAAACTTTTAGAAGGAGGAACAGCCAGATTCCAACATTTACTAAAAAACTTATCTTTACTTATTCCCACTTTTTACTATATATTACATATATGATTTCTATTATTTATAGGCGAATCACGAATTAAGTTATTTGGAAAATATAATTATCTTAGTGTTTCAAATCAAAAATTGATTAGTTGTCAAGTTGCCAACTAATTAATAATAATTTTATTGGACAATTAATTAATTGTTGATAATTAATTAATTAGTAATACTATTTGCAAATTATGGATTGGGCCAGGCTTGTTGGGCCAGGATTGGGTTGGGCGGGCCTGGGTTGGGCCAGGCTTGGGTTGGGTTGGGTCGGGCTGGGCTAAGCTTGGGCCGGGTTTGGGCTTATATTTCAAACTGTGATGAATTGGGCCGAGCTTGGGCTAGGTTTATAATTCTATGGGCCAGGCTTGGGTTTAGATGAACCCAGCCCAACCCAGCCCATTGAGAACCTAAATATGGTAGACGATTGTATTTTAAATTTATTTGCTTTTTTTTTATAAAAAATTTCAATTTATTCTATATATCTGGAGGACCTTGAAATATACATAGATAGGTCAGGTTAATTATAGGAATACTAGAAAAGAAAAGATCTGCAGAAAAAACTTCAAAAATAAACAAAAAATTACTATATAAAAACTTCAAAAATAAGCAAATTCATACCTGACCTATTAATATATATTTCAGGATCCTATATCTGGTACTAGGATAAAAAATATAAAATATATTTTAGCTATGCTTTTTTAGATATATTTTTGTTTAAGGCTAATTACCGTATTTGTCCGAAAATAAGCTACCCTTTTTGGCCAAAAAGTTACACAAAAAATTGTGGGCATAGCTTATTTTCAAATTGTTAAATTTTTCGAAAAATTGAAAAAAATGTACTAATAAAAAGTTGTTCAAATGCTATGAAATTTTTACTGAAAGTGTATTTTGTTACGCTGAATCACTTTACTTATTCGATCTTTTGAAGTTTATATAGTAAAAAAAAGTTTTATATGTAGCGACTGTTAACGATTTTTTAAAAAATTTTTCTGAAAATCTGGGGGTAGCTTCTTTTGGAGGTAGCTTATTTTCGGAAACCTACGATATGCCAAAGCTCTCTATATATACAGAGAATGTCTATTTCTACCATGGTATTTTGCTATTTCTATCATGGTTACATGAAAAGTTTCTATTTTTAGATTTAATATAATACTGTTTATTATAATTTTAACTCTAAAACTAATAAATAAACTTTCTTTAGCTACTAATTGAAAGTTGTAAAGCTCATTTTTCTGATTCTAATGGTAGTTAAATCATCAAAATTGGCTTAGTAAATCTCAAAATACTTGGAATTAAAGAAGAGAACATAAGAATCGGTAAATTTATTGTTAAACAAACTATTCATTTTTTCTTTATATATGTTTTGAAATGTTTTTTTATTATAGTGAAAAATAAGAACTCAAAGTTAGTTGTAATAATAAAATTTTGCACAAATCTTAATTTTTCGTTTGACAGCTTTTTCAAACTTTGTTTTCTTTATATTGCTTTGTGTAATAGTAAATTTGCAGATCCTTATATTCTCTTCTTTGATTCCAAGTATTTTGGAATCCACTAGGATGATTTTGATGATTTAACTACTATTAAAATCAGAAAAATAAGCTTAAAACTTTTAACTAGGTGCTAAAAAATATTTATTTATTAGTTTTTAGGGTTAGGGTTAGTGTTAAATTAAGGTTAGAGGTAGGATTGGGTTTATTATTTTGAATACTAAAATAGAAAATTTTGTGTAACTATAGTGGAAATAGCAAAATACTATAGTGGAAATAGTAGCACCCTAAATATAATAAAATAATAATAAAATTACTACAGTACGGGAACCCTTAAATCAACAAGCGAAGTTGATAATTTTTAAAACGTTATAAAAAAATAACTAGTATAGCTAGGACAATTTTTCTTTCTATAGCAGTGTAGAGAAAGACTTTAAGAATAAAGCTATAGAATTAGTTTTTTAATTTATAAAGTTTAACTACTTTTATAAAGGTTTAAAGTTAACTATTTTTATTAATAAACGTAAAATTTGGCTGCTATAAGTTTGGCCAGAATTAGCAAAATTATAAAAAAAATTTTTAAAAAAATTTTTAAAAAGAATTAATTTAGCATTCACCAATGGTAAAATTCACTAGTGATTATCCATCTATACATAATTATATGTAGCAAAACAAATAAAAATTAAATCTCTTTAATATTAGGGTAAGGGTAAGAACTGGGATGGGCAGGGGGTATAGTTTATACCAAAATTTTACAAGAAATTTTTTTTTTGCATAAAAAAAAGTAGTTTCATAAACAAAATTTTTGTTAGAAGCGATTTTTTAAAAAATTCTTATTTTTTTTACACAAAATTGTTTTCAAGTTACACCTGATCCTTAATTCTAATTGGATTGGTGAAATTCACCACTGGTGAACATTAAACTTATCCATTTAAAAAAGGTAAAATTTTTTTTTATACTATATTTTTGGTTTTTTTATTCGCAAAATTTTCTGCAATTTTATTGGCTCTGACCCAATCCGACCCAATCCGACCCAACTCCTGACCCAACCCAAAATTTGGCCGCATATTAGAACTAGTTGATTTAAGGGTTCCTGTACTATATATTTGTAAACATTAAAATTTTTTAATACTGGATTAGAGGAATCTGTTTTATACGATATAGTTCTCATAAATTACACTTTACAAAATAAAATCTGTTCCACATGATCTCTAATTAAATAGGTAGCCAATCAGTGCATTCTATTTCATGTGATTCTGATTTATAGTGGGCATGCCCCTGAGGTGCAGGAACCCTAAAAAATTGTTTTTAAAAATAGCAAAAAATGTTTTGGTAATGGCTAAATATTGTTTTTTATTGTGGTATCAAATTTAGTATAAATAATGTTGATCAAAATATGGCTATCATGATTGATTATAAGCGAAACTCTTAATTATAAATTCTAAAAAATAATTTTACTACATTTTTCAGTTATTACAGAGTTGTTATTTTAATCTATACTAGTAATAAAAGTTCTATTATATTTATTACTACTACCGGTACTTAACCTAAACCATAACAATAACACATACTTAACAATTTAACCTTTAAATTAATACGCAAGATAGAAATAAAATTAACATTCTTTTGAAGTCAAATAATGCAAAATGTGAATGTATTTTTTATTCACATGAGTTAAAATATGCAAATATGATTGGCTCATAAAAATACAGTGCAGGAACCCTTAAATCAACTAGTTCTATATATGCGGCCAAATTTTGGGTTGGGTCAGAAGTTGGTCGGATTGGGTCAGAGTTGGGTCGGAGCCAATAAAATTGCGAAAAATTTTGTGAATAAAAAAAAAAATCAAAAATATAGTATAAAAAAAAGTTTTAACTTTTTTAAAAATTTTTTTAAAATTTTTTTTATAATTCTGCTAATTCTGGCCAAAATTATAGCAGCCAAATTTTATGTTTATTAATAAAAATAGTTAAGGGTAGGGTGAACATAGATCATTTTTCATATAAAATCGGGTGCAAAAATTTTTCGTGTAACATACCATCACACAAATGGAAATAGAATCTTCTATGATATACCAATACGTACGTACATACATACGATCCTAGCTAGAGACAACTAACTTACTTTTGCACTATAATCTAAGTAACTTGGAAGTTATATAACTGGTACAGTACAATAATTAGGTTTTCTTGTATTTTTTATTTTTTTTTATTTTTTTTGAAAATAACTACAGTTGACCAGGGGAAATCACCAGTCACAAATAAGTATACTCTATAACTCCCTACTTCGTAATTTGGGTCAGAAATTCGTGCAAGAATTTCTTTGTCTTTTTTTTTTGCTTGTACTGTACTTTCTTTTTGCTTGTACTGTACTTTCTTTTCTTATGAATAAGATCTTTTTTTCTTTTTTTTTTTATATATAGTATCGCCGTCGTTGTTCGCTGGTACCTTTTTTGTCACTTTAATAGTGTTGTTACTTTGTCGCTTTCGTGTTGCATTCGTTAGTGTGGTGTCGTGTCGTCATGTTGTAGTTTGCTGGTGCACTGTCGTGTTGCATTATTAGCTCGCTCGCGTTGTGTTGGTTTCGCGTACTATATTGTGTCATGCGCGGTGTCGTCATACTGTTGATAATTTGGCATTTCGCTTGTCTTTCCATGTAGAGTGGGTTAGGGTTAGATAGAGTATAAGGGTGGGGTTATATTTTGATACTTATGTGGGTCTAGTTGGAGATTAGGGTTAGGTTGATGTTAGGTAATAAGGTAAATTAGTATTATACTGTATTGCAGGGCAGATTTCATTATTAAATATGAAATAAATACTGTACGAAATAATACTATATGAATAATGATAAATAAGTTATGAAATAAAATATAAAAAATAGGGTGATAAAAAAATAAGTGACACGTTTACTCACTTCTTTAATTAGTCGTAAAGCAACCAATCCCACAAGTTTATTAATAATCTCTGTTCTTTTGATTCCTAATACATCTTTATGCACAAAGTCTTCTAGTTGTCGGTTGGTATAAGTTTTAAAAAAGTTAAATATTTTAGTAAGAAAATTTTTCAAATAAGGAGCTAAAAGAATTAATTGGAGCATGATTTCGGAGATTAACTAAAAAGTGAAATTGGCGATAAACCTTGTAAACTATTCCCCCATGTTCAAAAGCTAGCATTTTATCGGAATCAAAATATGTGATTTATAAATTCTATATTTTTTTTAAAGTATATGCTTATTTACATAAGCGCTTACTGTTAGATATTTATCAAAAAAAAGCAGTTTCATAATTAAATAAGTGATGTATTTTAAAAATAAGTAGGATTTTTTAATAGTAATTTACTATGTTGAATTATAAATCAGAAAAATAAAATAAGATTCTCAGATTTTAATTATGAAAACCTCTAATATTATTAACGGATACATCTATTTAATTTTTGACCCAGAACTTTAAATATAAATTAGAACTCGCTTTCGAAATAAGAATCACCCTAATAAATATGAATCGTATAGCTGGTAAATATTAGAAATTCTTTTTTTTTTTTTGTAGTTTTTTATTTTTATTTTTTTTGAGACTAATGCTCTTTTTCTTCGAACTTTTGTTGAATTTGAATAGGAAAGTGGAATTGGCATGTGAATATTTTTCTCTTTTCTGCTTGTTTTCTATTGCTATATCTGTATATGTATAATGAGTCTAGTGCAGTGTAATCAATTTTGATTGGATGATCATTTATTCTAGAACGTCGATCGAATAAAAAAATCTTTGTACTACTTAGGCAAATTTCAGTTAACTTAGGCAAATTTTACAATATATACATATAGGTTTTTTTAAAATGGTACAACGGCTTAAAGTTTACCACTATAAATAGAAGGATCTGACCTACACGCCACAAATTTTTAGCTAAAATTGATCGCTATTTAAAAAAGTTTTATCAGTGGCGTATTTGTGAAACATAGGTAAAATTTTTTTTGCACGATGAAAATGATCTACATTCACCCTACCCTTAACTTTAAACCTTTATAAAAGTAGTTAAACTTTATAAATTAAAAAACTAATTCTATAGCTTTATTCTTAAAGTCTTTCTCTACACTGCTATAGAAAGAAAAATTGTCCTAGCTATACTAGTTATTTTTTTATAACGTTTTAAAAATTATCATTTCGCTTGTTGATTTAAGGGTAGTTAACCAATTGTGTAACTTCAATGCGATAAAATTGTATCCAACAAAAATTGTGATTTATTGTTTTCTAATCTTTTCGAAATTTTAATAGGGTCCCTGGCCCCGGTTTCCAACCAATCTACAAATTTGAAATCAAAGTAACAGCGATAATATACATAACAATACACTTTTGTTTTTTTTTATAATAATAAAATACTATTAATATGAGTATCACAAAAAAAAATCTTTACAGTATTAGTAATAAAAATGCCCCATGATCTTGATCAGTGATGCAGGCGAATCGTCCCAATGATGTTACGACTTAAGCCGTAACTAGCTAAAGCTTACGTCGTAAAATCATTTACTGCATTACTAATCTTTGATATTGTGGTGATTGGGATATTTTTAGAATAATAAATTGCAAAGTGTTGTACGTACGTTATATATAATTGTTTATCAGTTATTACTTCATCGCACGTACGTACGTACGTAGTTGGGCGCTTGTGTTGATCATTTCTGTGCAATGAGATGATAAGCCACGTATTTATCGCTTTGCTCCTAGTTTTTTCCTGACTGGACATCAATGTGATTAATTTGCCACAAAATTAATTGGTTGTACGTACGTACTTACGACTTATTTATGGGCCAATCACTTTTGTGATGTTTTCAAAATCATTTTTTGATGAAAAAATTTCATGACTTTATACTGTAAATATTACTTAAGACTATACGAAGTTACGAACTATTTTTGCCTGCCGTAATTAATTACAACCTTTACGACATATTGGTTGCAATATTACGACATATAGGTTGTAATATTACAACTTGTTAAAAACAATTATGGCAGGCAACTCTAGCTCACACCCAGTGTTGGTAACTGAGCATATAAAATTGCCACTTATTGGACAATATGACATATAAAATTTTTATATGTCAAAAATATGTCCAATGTCAACACTGCTCACGCCATACGTGATTAAAACAACTTTTGTCATATTTCTTTAATCTATAGCTGATAGTATTTATATTGTTTTATAACAATTTGAAATTATTGTACAGTAACTCGTATGTATAATCACTTGATTATCGTCCGATTGCATAATTGTCGCAACTACATTAAATGATTCAATTATTATGCCACTTTATTTAGCTATTTGATTAAATGTGATCGTTTAGATTTGACTGTATTAGTACTGGTCAATAACCATCCTTAATAGTATGTAGCATATATTGTCTTATATATTGTCTTTTTTAGCTTTAACATTTATTTAAAACCAGAAATGGCTTTTTACTTTGATTTTTTTTATTAGTGAAACGTTACCGTTACGTTCTTTAAAAGTACGTAGTACTTACTTTAATGTTAAAACCCCGGGAAATTGATTTACACAACAATCAGACAAAATTTTGTCTATAAGCATTGTTGTAAAAAGTTCCGGCCGTTCTTATGGCCGAAAAAGTTCCTATTCTCGATTTCTTTGGGCTATATTTGATTGGGAAAAAGAAATAATTACTTATAATAAGAACGCTTGTGATACTTTTATTCATTATGGATCAATTCTCTATAGATCATTGATTTATTAGATTTATCAAACAGAATGAAGATCGTATCATTGACGAAAGTACACAAGAATCTAATTTATTAACATAAGGTGATTTTTAGGGGTTAATAAGATCATTGAAAATGGCAAATTCTTGCAACGCCACACTAGATAAGGATAAATTCGAATAAACAATAATGTCTTTTCAAGCCGGTTTTTCCAAATATATAAGCATTGTGAACCAAATTTGAATGCACTTAAATGCATACACTCTAACTATATATATACGTGTATAAATCATTAATCAAGCTGATTTTTTTTATGTACATATTCATGAGATGCATATTTTTTGCAGTTTGATTTCTTTAACGTTAAACTTTTAAAATGATGTCGTTGCCAAATGAATGCCTTTTTGAAATATTTAATAACCTTAGAAACTATTATAGATTCTTATTTTCATGTCTTTTTGTAAACCGACAATGGTGTAGAAATGTCGTTCCAATATTATGGAGCGAACCATTATTACATTTTAAAGATAAAAGACTTATAAAAATATACCTTTTAGCATTAAATGCTAAAGAAAGGGCTCCGTTAACTTCATTAAATATAAAACTTCCGAATGACTCAAAACCGTTATTCGAATATACAACCTATACTACAACTTTTAACGGAGATAGCTTAGAACAAGGAATCGTAAATTGGCTTTGTGATGAAGGAGATGAACCTTGTAACTCGAATGATTATCGTGATAAATATAGACAATTTAGAAAAGAAATAGGTACAATAAAATCTTCTTTGATTGCGATGTTTTTACGAACAAGTGAAAAACTTAAAGATTTAAGATTTCACGAATACAATCATAACACAATTAAGATGTTAATGGATTTCCTTTATGAAAACACCGCTATCAGTTACTTGGATCTTTCTAATACTAAATTTAGTCCTGAAGGTTTAATAGCATTGGCAGAAATACTTTGTAAAGATAATATTTTAGCTTCTTTAAAACTTAATAATTGTAACCTTGGTCCTAAAGAAGCAATGATATTGGCAGAGGCACTTTCTAAAAATACAACTTTATCTTCGTTAGATGTTCGACATAATCAACTTGGTTTTGAAGGAGGAAAGCAATTTGCTCGTGCACTTTGTAAAAATGCCACTTTAACTTATTTCAACATAGGTTCCAACGATCTTGGTCCTGATGGAGGAAAAGCATTTGCAGGAGCTCTTTATAAAAATTCTACATTAACCTCCTTGGAACTTAGCAATAATCGACTCGATTTTGAAGGTGCAAAAGCGCTTGCTGAAGTTCTTTATAAAAACTCTGCTCTCACTTCTTTAAACCTTGGTACTAATCAACTTGGACGTGAAGGAGGAAGGGCATTCGCTGACGTTCTTTGCAAGAATACTACTTCCTTAACCTCATTAGATCTTCATTGTAATCAACTCGGTATTGAAGGTGTAAAAGCATTAGCGATGGCTCTTTGCAGAAACGTCACTTTAAGTTCTTTAAATCTTTCTGAAAATCATCTTGGCTTTCAAGGTTACAAAATATTATCTGAGGCTCTTTGTAAAAATTACAACCTAACCTCCTTAAATGTTTCAAAAAATCGACTTTGTTCAAAGGGAATAAAAGCATTAGCAGAAGCTCTTTGTAAGAATACTACTCTAACTTCTTTGGACATTAGTTGCAATTACCTTGGTTCACTTGTTTCTGAAGTACCTGACGTAAGAACAAGAACCCCATTAGCTGAAGCTTCACGCAAAAACACATCATTAACCTCTTCGAATCTTTATGATAATGACGCAATAACCCCATTAGCTGAAGCTTTACGCAAAAACACATCATTAACTTCTTTGAATCTTTATGATAATCGACTTACTACTAAGAACATCGAAATATTGGCAAAAGCATTTCATGAGAATACCACTTTAACTGATTTAAACCTTTCTTATAATAAACTTGGATATAATAAAGGAATAATGTTGGCGAATGCTTTTTATAGAAACACCACTTTAACTTACTTGAATCTAAGTAACAATCAACTTGGTTTTGAAGGAGTAAAAGCAATAGCTGAAGCTTTTCATGACAATAAAACATTAATTGATTTAAAAATATCTAATAATCAACTTAACTATAAAGAAGAAAAGATGTTGGCAAAATCTCTTTACGATAATATTACTTTAACATCGTTGAATTTTGATAGTTATCCTCTTTATTCTTCCTAAATCACTATAAATTATATTTAGGTTAGCTTTTGTTTAATATATAAATTTGTAATTATTTTATAGCGTTATAATCAAAATTTTACTTCAATTTTTTTTTTCTTCATACTGTATTATTATCTGATATTATTGTATGATAATACTTTAAAATAAATGTATATTACTTGAATCAGAATAAAATGAAGGTCACAACTGTATTAATTAAATCACATTTTTTAATACCTATGCAAAATACATTATTGACCTATTTTATCTCCTTTATCGTTAATCTTTTATTGTATTTTTGTAATTAGTGTATGGATCCGTTCAAAAGATCCGTTGGATTATTTGTTAGATATCTATTATGTATCGGATAAGTATTCAATATTGGGCAAAAATTGTTGAATAACAGTAATTTAGCAAATGAGTATGTGCCGCGGAACGGCCCATATAGTCAATCATTTACCAAATTACTTTATTCGTATCCGGTAATGATTCATAGGGAGTTATCGGTTGAGTTTTTTTAATTTGAATAAATGTATTTACCGTAACACATGAAAAAAAAAATAACGAAGAAATAATTTCATGATCATATGAGTTTGCCGAATTTTGGATAATAAATTTTATAGAAAAATTTTCTTGCGATTTTAAATATTAAAAAAAATTTTTTATCCTAAAGATTTGCAATTTGATAACCAGATTTTTACGTGGCCCCGGCTACTATAGCCATAGCTAAGATCGGGTGTAACGTTACTATCAAAATAATTTAAAAACAAACCTCTAGTTAAGGTTAGGGTTAGCGTGAGTGCAAGACATTATTTATGCCAAAATTTTAGCAAGAAATTTTTTTTTTTTGTTAGAACATCGAAGAGCAGAGTTTCACAAAAATTGTAATTTTGACCAATCAAAAATTAAGATCATTGTAGCATGGTGGACAAACCCGAATTTGGATGATCGACATTGTGGCTTAGCCAATTTAATAAAAAAATTTTTTTAACTTTTTATACAGTTTAAAGTACTTCGTATTCTCGTGATTTTTTGAAACCTATCAATTAAATCTGTTCTAAAAAGAAAGCTAGCAAAAGACCTCCATGTAACCTACCTTGTATTAAAATTAATCAAAAATAATCTCAATTTTCAAGAAGTTTTATTAGAGGTGAATTTTATAAGAGATCAAAGGTAGTTGAATTTATAATTCGAACAAAAAAAGGTTTTTTGGTTTTAAAACTAAACGTAAGTAACGTGAAACTAAGTTCTAATACTTTTTAGAAAAAGCAATAACAAACCCGAAGTAGTTCTTATACAAAAAACAGGATAAAAAGATAAGTTAACACATTTTTACATGGTTTAAATCTAAAAGTTATATTATATATTATAAATGAACATGTTATTTTGTAAGTTAAATTTTAAATATTTTAACTACTACAATTTAAATTCAAATAGAAACGATTTAGAAACGATTAGCAAGATATATTTATTGGATAGATTAAGTAGAAACAATATACACGCGTTTAAAATAAAATTTTATTAAAAAATATATAAGCGAACAAGGGGTTATAATATCATTAATATCTCACGTTCCAGTGGATAGAATTTGTTGAATCTTATACCATTCGATTCGTCTCAATAAGATGAATCGAATGGTATAAGATTCGTCAAATTCTGACTGTTGGATCATGAGATATCTTTGATTTAGTAAATAAAGTTTTTTCGAACGTTATTGTAATTTTATAAAAATTGATTGGCCAATTATCACGTGTACGGATATGACCAATTGTTTAATTTCATGTGATCAATCATCCCTGTACTTTTATTGGACAGATCGGTCCTGAGTCACAAATTTCAAGTTTGGAAGTTTGTACTACCACGATTGTCCATCATGCTGATCATTGTAACGTGATAATCAAAACAAACGCGTGTTTTGTTTTCTAAATAAAAAAAGTTGCGCGTAAAGTTAGTTAGAATAAGAACAATATAATGTCTATTAGTAAAACTTCACAAGAAATATTTTTAATTAGGTCATGTCTAGTTTGAATTTGGATAAAACAAAATCCCGACAGTGTCAAAATTTTGACAAGTTAGTTCGCGTTAGGTTAGTGTTAGCTATAGTTCTGGTCAAATTTGTCTGGGCTTTGATCCAAATTCGTTCATTTTTAGGTTTAATGACTAAAATTGGACCTAAATTAGATTCAACATTATAAAATTTTCTTTTATTACATGATAAAATTATGATTTCTGCATTACAACTATTATAAATATATAAAAAATTTCACAAGTACTATTAATATCACAAATTGTTAATGAAGTTGCAAAGGTGAATGTGAAATATCACCAAATATAACAAGGTAAAATTGCCGTGCTTGCAAATATTTGATCGTTTTCAATATGTGTCATTAATAGTGCTACAGAAAGTTCGTCAAATTTAAAATGGAGTAATTCTGTCATACAGAAAATAGGCACCTACTTTAACTGGAACTTAACCATAACATTCAGAGAAAAAAATATCAATTCCATAACGTGGAATTTAAAGGTTATCGATTAGCAAATTTATTATCGAGAAATTTGATCACTTTTTAATGAATTGGTAAAGATGGCTAATCATGAAACTCATCTTTTTAACAAAATATAGGAATTTAATAAACAAGTTGAAAATATAATTTTATTAGAATATTTAAGAGATGTTCATAACAGAGTTGTTATATCTCAAAAACTTATTAAATATTTAAAATTGGGGATGCTAAATAA
The DNA here is from genome assembly GCA_003550325.1 of Gigaspora rosea. NCBI lineage: Eukaryota > Fungi > Glomeromycota > Glomeromycetes > Diversisporales > Gigasporaceae > Gigaspora > Gigaspora rosea. The sequence goes on along the minus strand of QKWP01001230.1, from coordinate 55,057 downwards.
AAATAGTCAGAACCATACTTTACAAAAAAGCGCCAAATTTTGATTTGCTAAAAATAAGCTACTTAATAGCGCTGATAATCAGGGTTGGTATGAATGGAATTTGGATAAAATGGAAATTTGTCTGATTTCCATTGTCTGAATGTCCAAACAAAAGCAATGGACATAGGATTGGACTATGGTTGGATTCAGACAACCTGATTGGTCAATTTTTAAGTATTGTAAAAAAAAAAGATCCAGCATCGATTTTCAATTTGCCATCCCTGATTGCACTGTTTTATAAGAATTTCAATGTTAGTATAAATTTGGTTCTTTATAATAAATCCTAATTCATAACATGAGATTTTATACTATTGTGTCAATAAAATAATTGCATTACTTTTTACTTTAATTAATGCATTTATAACTTTATTAATACTCAAATTATTAGCTATCAATAAAAAATAATAAAATATATTAAAATTCTCGAATGATTTGTTGCACAAAATCATAGGCACAATAGGTTATATTGCACAAGTACATCTTCAAATATATGTACTAACACTAGAAGATTTTAAAAATTAGTATTTAAACATATTGGACATTAGAAAACTGTCAGAATTGTCCTATGCAAAAGTATTGGACATTGTCCTATGCCAACTAAAGCTGCACCTTATAGAACATTGGACATTGCATAGGACATATAGCTTGCCCAACCCTGACTGATAATGTATAATACTATTAAATACAAAATTTTTGCCAAAATGGGTATGTTTTTAGAATTTTATTAATATTATAATTTAATCCTATATATATATATTTTTTATACAACAAGGTCACTACAAGGTCTATCCTCTAACTTTTTATTAATTCAAATAGGAATTACATATACAATATACAATCTTATCAGATTAAGGAGAGCTACTCTACTCTTGACCTAAGCTGTGCTAGAAAGGTCACAGAAGGACCCCAGACATTTAGTATAGAGGTTATACTTGTTTTTTTAGCAAAAACCCATGAAATTTGAGAAACAAAAACAGTTTTGTTAATTATCTTGTTATCCAGTAGTAGGGTTCCTCAAATTCAAATCAAATCAAATATTGGATCAATTTGAATTTGATCAAATCAAATTGATCCTGATTTGAATTTGATTTGATTCAAATATTTGAATTTGAATTTTTAATAGTAATTTTCAAATCAAATCAAATATTTGTCAAATCAAATCAAATTTGGCCATATTTGAATTTGATCAAATCAAATATAGTCAAATTTGAATTTGAATTTGATCAAATATTTGATTCAAATATTTGAAGATCAAATCAAATTGCGGAACCCTATCCAGTAGACCAATTTGAACAAACTTTTTTTTAAAATGAAGCTCTTAGTGAGGCGCATCTAATAAAATAAAGTTCAATCAATTCTGATTACTAGATCAAAAGTTATTTAAACAAATATATTTTGTCATTTTTAGCAAATTGGACCAAAATTGGCCAAAATCCAGTTATGACCTATATGAGAGATATCCAGGGTTCTATCGTAGACCTCTAGTCATTATATGATAATATAGAGAGTCATCCATTAATAACATAATAATATAGCTTAGAGTGATTGTAAAATGGGGTAGAGAAGAAATAGGTGTGTGCATTGTTCTATTAATTGAAAAAGAGATAGGTAAGATAGGATCGTGAGAGTACTGTATAGAGGGTAACCAAATTTTATAATATATTAATTTGGTAATAAGATAGTAGAGAAGTAGTACATAGTACATATTAATTTTGTTTGCTAGTCTTTCAAATACAGTAGAATAGGAGTTGCTTCAGTAATAAATCCAAGTGGGAGTTGTTACTACATATGGAGGTATTTGAAGGATGAAATAAAGTTGGTAGGCTGGGGTGTGTAAAAATTTAATTCTTCTGCTAGCATTGTAATTGTGTTTTTGAGAAGTAGGTTCAAAAAGAAAATATTGCAGGAGCAAGTTATTAGGTGACTTGTAGTTTCAAGAAAAGAAAGGTACTGAGAACATAAATTGCAGTAGTGGAAAGTCAGGTGTGTAAGAAGTTCATCTGTAATTAGTTTGACTTTAAAATCTTTTAACTTGGATATAATTGGATTAGTACACAATGATAGTAGTCTTTCTTCAAATAATAGGTAAGTTAGAGTACTAATAAGTTGAAAATTCTGAAAATTTTTAATTTATTAAGGACCCTGAACATCTCTCATATAAGTTATAACTGGATTTTGGACAATTTTGATCTAATTTGCTAAAAATAACAAAACTATATTTACTTAAATTACTTCTGATCCAGTAATTAGAATTGAATAAACTTTTTTTATTAGATATGCTTTAATGAAAGCTTTATTTTTTAAAAAAAGCACATTCAAATTGGACTACTAGATGCCAAAACAATTGCCAAAAACTGTTTTTTGCTTCTTAAATTTTGGGGTTTTTATTAAAATGCACTACATATGATCTCTGTACTAGATGTTCAGAGTTCTATCTATTGGCAAATGTGATTTTGATTTGTTTATATTAATATTTTTCAAAGTGGTTTTTAGGTAGTAGGTGCATAAGAAGAAGAGTAGGCATGGAATGTATCTATTGAACAGGAAGTTTTGTGGATCATATTGAGCTCAAGGATATTGTTCAATTTACAGGAGTATTTCAAGCCTTTATCAAGATTAAGATGAACTATAGGTTTAGTGTTAAAGCTTTAATTGCCAGAAGCATAAAAGGGTATTGCAATTTGTCAAAAAATACAAGTTTGTAAAGTAGGTGTTTTCTAATAACTTTAGAAAGAATAGAGTTATTTGAGATAACAGATATTTTTTTCTCAAAAAGTATATTGTTGCTATTAGAGTAAATAAGATGAGTAATATACTAGTAGTATTGGGCTAGTAATTGCTAGTACATTTGCAGATGGTTGGGTTATTGTAAAAAAAATATATAGCTAATAGACAGTTCTGAATATAAACAGAATGAGAAGTGGTTATGATAAATATAAAGAAGTTATAGCATAAGTTATATTGTAAATATCTAATAATGGTTTTTAGATTTTTGTAGAAGCTTTGAAAATGCTATAAGAGGTCTTAATCTAAATATTATAGTAGTTGTTAAGTTGTACTTGTAATTGTTCTAGGATTTATAAGTGCTAGTTTCAAATCTATTAAATTTAGTATGTATAGTATTTTTGTTAAACTAACTTGCAAGGTATAAAGTTTGTTGGTCTTGTAATAAAAAAAACAGTTTTTTGTTTTGAATAAAATAATATTTAGGACAAGAGGATAGAGTGTTCTTTAATAATAGGTAGTATTATATATATGCTATATTATTCTTGTATTAGTTAGTTTTTCTAATATCACAGCTATTGGTGACTACTCAAAATCTTTTTTAAGGGTTTATTTATTTAGTATAAATTGGTAGGGTATATGTATATTATAGAAGGATTTACATAATCACAAATTAGATCTTGTATCTTTGTAAACCAATATGGGGTACATCCTAGTAGGATTTTTTTAATATTGCAATAAAAATTGCAATAGCTAAAAATTCTGAGTTGTTATAGTTTAGAAATTGCTCAATATATGAAATATTATAGAAGTTTAATTTTTTTGAACTACTATAAAGTCCCGAATATAAGCAACCCCCTAAGCCACCCGATTTAGCCAAATTTTTTCGGGGGTTGCTTAAATTCGGAACTTTAAAATACTCGATTTTTATTGGTCAATTAACCTTATATATAAATGACCAACTTGTAGTACAGAACAGTTGATTATGATTTATTATTTATTCCACTCGCATAACCTATACTCGTGAATTTTAAAAGAAAAATAACGTTGGTCTTTGTTACCAACATAAAATTGAGTGCAATTCAAATTTTCAGTTTTTTTAAATTAAATACTGTATTCACTGAATGCAAACAATATACGTACGTACGTACGTATGTTTATTCATTATCTTTTTTTTTTTTTAAATTAAAAGTTTATTTTTTTTAGCGTTGCACTATGCTTTATACACACTTTATTTTTCTAAATCTGGAATTGTTTTTTTTTGTAACTTCATTTTCACGTTGGATACTAGAAAAAAAACGCAAAAAATTAAAATCAAACAAAAAAAAAAAAAACAAAAAAAAACAAAGTCAGCCCCAAACAAAAAAAAAAACAAAAAAAAACCAAAGTCAACCCAAACAAGAAAAAAACCGAAAAAAAATGAACAATATTATCGGTAAAAATAAACCAGTTAAAGTCAGAAAACGTGTCCAAAGAACTTCGTATAAGGCATCAGAAAAACTTACCGTTATTCAAGAAGCAAAGTGTATTGGTATTTTGGCTGCTTCACGTCACTTTGGTATCGATCAGTCTATGGTATCGCAATGGAAAAATAGCAAAGAAAAATTTAATAATGTTATATCTGGTAACCTACGTATTGGTGCTGGTAGAGTTTCATTTTACCCAACTGCTGAAGAAGAGCTTATTAAATGGTTTAATGAACTTCGTAGAATGGAAATTGCAGTAACAGCAGGTTCAATTAAAATGCAAATGATCTCGATTAAGATATCAGTATGATCTTTCCCAAATTATAAATATGGATGAAACACCGGTTTATTTTGACATGACAAGTTTGTATATAGTTAATGAGAAAGGCGCCAAAACAGAACAAATTAGAACAACTGGAAACGACAAAAACCGGTTTACCTGTGTTTTGGCGATTACAGTAAGCGGAAACAAACTACCCCCTATGGTAATTTTAAAGGCGTACGAATTCCTCCTAATCTTCCTTGTGGGATTATTGTACGTATGCATGAAAGTGCCTGGATAGACGAAAATTTGATGTGTGAATGGATTGACCAAGTCTTGAACAAACGACCTGGAGCATCGACTATAAACAAACCTTTGTCATTGCTTGTAATGGATTCATTTGAAGGGCATCTTACTGATATGGTAAAACACAAATGTTCTGTTAATAATATCCATAAAGCTATTATTCCTGGGGGCTTAACATCAATTGTACAACCTTTGGATGTAAGCATTAATAAATCTTTTAAGGATAGACTAAAAGAAAAATGGCGTTTGTGGATGAGTAATGGCGAATTTCAGTTAACTAAGAAAGGAAATTTAAAAAGACCATCCTATAGTTTAATTTGTCAATGGATTTTAGAAGCGTGGGATGATATTTCTGCAGAAATGATTATTAAATCATTTAAAAAGTGTGGTATTTCTAATAAATTAGATAGGACAGAAGACGATTTATTATACGATTCAGATAAAGAGAATGATGAAATCGATAGTAATGAAGATTTAACTGAGATAGTTGAAGAAGATAGTTTGTTTGCTAATGAATTAGAAGAATAATTTTTTTGTTAAAAAATTTGAATAGGAAATTAATAAAGTTTGTAATAAATTTGAATAGGAAATTAATAAAGTTTATAATAAATTTGAGTAAAAAATTAATAGTTTATAATAAATTTTATTATGCTTAGCAATTTTTAAAAAAGGGGTTGCTTATTTTATTTTCTTAGTATTTTGGCCTCAAAATGTAGGGGTTGCTTATTTTCGGGGGTTGCTTATATTCGGGACTTTACGGTAATAGCCTTTTGGTGGTAACTAAGAATCTTATTAATTGAAGTATCTGCTATTTTATAAAAATTGGATATTCTGTATTGTTGTACTGAATAAATTGAATATTTATAGAGTATAGTTCTAGATTTGCCTATGCTATATATGTGCTAATCTGTTTATAGAAAAAAAATAAAGAAAATTGAAAAAAAGAATAGTTATATGTAGTTGAATCTTGTAGTTTTTGTAATTAGAGCTTTAAAAATTAATTATTCAAGTTGGCGAGGTTTTTTAAAAGAGTTGTTGAGAAGTGGAAAGACTATACTTGTAGCAGGTATTTTAGTAAATAATTTTCAAATAGTATAAAAAGGAGTTAGGTGTATTTTTGAAGAGTCTTACTTTATTTTTTACCAAATTGGTATAATAGCATGTTATAGTTAAATGTTAAGAAAGTGCTATATAATCTGTAAGAAAGACAAAGGATTATAATGCTATTTATTATATATAGCTTGCTTTTCTGTAATAAGTAATTTGTACATTTTTTCAATACATTAACTAACCTTTGTAATAACTATTTTTTGGGTTAATGAAGAGTTTGGGGCAAGAGAGAATCAAGTATCCAAATATTTGAAGGGTTCAGATCTCTTTATTGCTATAATTTGCTAACTATCAAATATTATGAATCTGTTTAAAAGATAGGAGTTAGTAGTTAGAATAGATTTTGTTGACTTGAATTTTTGTAAGCTTGTAAAAGAAGCTAGTAGTATATAAAATGGTTTTAAGTATGGTTTTGTTTAGTGCAATCCAAAGTAAATAATCTATATAGGTCATTACAGATATGTGTATTTGTTTGAATTAGATTTTATAGAAATAGTGCTTTCGAAGCCCTAGTGTTCTTTATTGATTTGTATTATTAAGAGATCATAATATATTCTTTATAATATGCAAAGAAATAGTTTTGTTCTGATCTAAATTAGGAAGCTTCCAGGAATCAGCTAATTTTGTTTACTATAAGCCTACTTTACTCACTTACACCTGATACCCCAATTAGTCAATTAGATTTTATGATTATTAAAAAGATAACATTTAATAGTAAATAACTTTTAATCTATTGGACCAAATTTGATAATTTAACTACCAAAATAATCCTCTCAATAAAAGAATTCTAGCAAGCCCAAAACTATAAAAATTTAACTACAGGATCCTATGATTGAATAGATTTGTGTTGCTATAAAAGTTTTACAATTTATACGTCACTCTGGCTATATTAACTTTTCAAAAAAATAAAGAAATTGTCTAATATATTCAGATGTCAGTTTAACTAAAAATATTTTTATATTAAATATATAGGTTCAAAATTTTAAAAGTGTCGTTATAGCCAGATGGTAGTATATTCCCAGATATCGATATAACCAGAGTAATGTGTATTAAATAATTATAAACTATTTATAGTAATACAAATTTATCTCAATCTTAGAATTTTGTAATTGGATTTTAATGATTTTGAGCTTGCTAGAATCCTCTTAATAAGAGGATTCTAGCAAGTCCAAAATTGTTAAAATCCAATCACAGGATTCTATAATTAGAATAAATCAGTATTACTATAAAAGTTTTATAATTTATTATAATTATGACCTATTTAGTAACACAAATTTATTCTAATTTTAGAATCCTGTAATTGGATTTTAACAATTTTGGGCTTGCTAGAATTCTCTCATTAAGAGAATCATTTTGATAGTTAAATTATTAAAATTGGCTAGTAAATTAAAAGTTATTAACAATTAAAAATTTATTAATAACTTTTGATCTATTAAGCCAATTTTGATGATTTAACTATCAAATGATTTTCTCAATGAGAGAATTCTAGCAAGTCTAAAATTGTTAAAATTCAATCACAAAATCCTAAGATCAGAATAAATTTGTATTACTATCTCTTAAACCATCCATTTTAGCAGGCAAATTGGCCTGCTAGAATTTTTAATAAATTTTTAAAATTTGGTTCTGATTTATTTTTATTAAAAATCAAATTATTTTAAAAATTTTTTTTAAATAATAACTATGAATATAGATTATATTTTAATGATTTTAATTTTCATATTTCTATAGAAAAAATTTAAATTGACTATAAGCTAAAAAAATTTGAAATTTTAAAAATTTTTGATTTTTAGAGATTTTATTTTTGACCATTGACAAACTTTTTAAAATTTTAAGAATATGTTCCCAATAATTTTGATACAAATTATAGATTAAGTTATTATAAACAACTTTTATTATAAAAGTTTTTATAATTTTATAATTAACATTTTAACTTTAATTAATAGAGAAAAATTTTTTCTCTTTGGGAACATATAAAAATTTGAAAATTTTTAAAAATTTTTGAAAAAATTTTATAGTAAAAGTAAAGAATTGGCTATATTTGAGCCAAGTTTTTTTTTTATATTTGAATATATATATAATTAAAATTTTAATGGATATCAATTAACAATATACTAAAGTTTTATTTTAGCTTAGTAATAGGGAACATATCCTTAATAAAATTTTTAGTAATTTTAAAAAAACATGTAAAAAAAATTCTAGCGGGCAAATTTGCCTGCTGGATGGTTTAAGAGATAAATAGTTTATAATTATTTACTAAATTATAGAACTTTTATAGTAATACAATCTATTCTAATTATAGAATTCTGTAATTAGATTTTTATGATTTTGGGCTTGCAAGAATCCTCTTATTAAGAGAATCATTTTAGTAGTTAAATTATCAAATTTGGTCCAATAAATTAAAAGTTATTAATTATTAAATATTTTTAATAAATCTATAATTTTGGTCAAAAATAATTTTGAACTTTGGATAAAATTATAAAATTTTGGCTAGAATTATATCTGATATTTCAGCTAACCCACCTACTCACCCAGAAATCAGTTGATTTCCAGAAGCTTCTTTAGATACAGTGTAGTCAGTTCATAATCTATTATAATATAGTTAGTATAGTTAAAAAGAATATAGATTAGTATATTTATATATGAGCTTTGAATCTTAATTCTCTTTAGCACCTTTGAGAAAGTTAAAATGTATATAGAATCAAATGCTTTGAACATGTCCTGTAAGAGCAGCCATAATTCCTAGTTGTTGGTAGTAGTATATTTTATAATTAATAATATAAGCTAAAAAATTGATTGGGCTAAGTATAAATTGAAAAAAGAGTACTGTATAGTTTAAGGAAAAAAAGATATTTTTGAAGAAAAATATTAGATAGTTTATTAGTTATTAGCTTGATAAAGATTTTACTAAAATGGTTGATTAGTGTGATTGGTCAAATAGTATTTAAAATGTGGGTTTTTTTATATAAATTATATGTTTAAAACCAACTATTGTTTTGAAACTTATTCTAGCTATATACAGGTATTAAAAATTTGTAAAAGTTGTATTAGTACAATAGATGAGGCATATTGTAGCATTTTGTTAAAAATTATTGGGTCTAGTTGCTTAGTAGTTGCTTTATACAAAAGAGCTTTCATAATTATTGTCGCGGCTGAAGCTGGAAATGACTAAAACTGGAAATTAGAGGTCTTGATTTAAAACTATAAGCCCTGCTAAAATCCAACTATACTCTTTTATTATAAACCCTAACCCTAAATTTTAATCTAACTATAAAAAAAAATCGTACAAAATGCATTCCAAAATTTTTTGTAAATTTCATATTAAAATATTTAAAATTGTCCAGCTTCAGCTATTTCCAGCTTCAGCAACGACAATTATTAATATTAATTCTGTGATATTGATTAATATTAATAGTTCTTCATATATTGATGAATAGATTGTAGTCAAGTGATATAATATGAATCTCATTCTTAAAAAGCATCATCTGCTATATTCAGTTTTATCTAGTTCTAGAAGTATTTGCAGATAGCTTCTTTTATTTCTTTTTGGTTAGTAATAATATTATTAGAAAGAATTGCTTTATCAAACTTTATGCAGTTTTGATCTTTCTTTAGAATACTATTAATTATTCTGCTTGTATTGTTTTTAAAATTATTATATCTTCAGTTAGTATAATATTTGATTTTTTTAATTTGTTACAGATTCTTTTTTTGTATTTCTGCTCATCTATATTGTGGTTTTGTTTTCTTTAACAGTCTTTAAAATCTGTGTAAAATTTGAAATACATTAGCAAATTATATATAATCTTACATAAGTTATTACAGCCTATAATATTTTGAAAATCTTATGATTGATGCAATATATTATGTAATTTATTATGAAATATTACAGAATTTATTTTGAAATATTTCAAAATATATTGCAAAATATTGCAAAATAGACCAAATAAAAAAAAATGCAAATTACTTCCTTTTGGGGTTGCAGACAATAATATTTCATATATTTTGTATGTTTTTGCAATATTTTGCAATATTTTGCAAATTTTTCAAATTTTTAAAATTTTTTAAAAAATAAATAAATGATATATATATTCATATAATCATGCTTTTTTTACAGGTTTTTATAATATTTTGCAAGGTTTTGCAATTTAATATAAAATTTTATATTTTTATTTATTATTATAATATTATACATTATAATTTACATTTATTAAATATACATTTTTAATTAATATTATATACTTTATTATTTATTACATTATTATATACAGTAGTATTATTTTTATATTATTACAAATATTTTAAACTACTTTTGCACTTTATCATATCTAATTCTATTACTATATACAAAAAACTAGCCCTATACACTTATTTTTGCATACCTTGCAGTTAGCTATTATTTTCACTTCTTTGTTTTCTATCGCTTTGTTTGGCTATTTCTTTTGTTTTAGCTATAACCTTTATTTTGCTTTATTTTTCTAAATACTTTCTAAAAATAGTAAAAATGTGAAAAAAATAAAAAAAATTCTCAAAAGTGTTAGTATTCTTGCAAATTTCTGGAGAAATCTAGTATATTTTTGCAAAGTACTAAAAAAATTAAAGCAGTGTTCTTGTAAAGTGCCAGAAAAGTTACAAAGTGTCAAAGAAGTTAGAAATAAATAAAATAAAATAAAAATTAAAAAAATAAGCAAAAAAAATAAAAAATATAAGCAAACTAATAAAAAAAAATGAAATCTCAAATCTTCTTTCTCTGAAGTAGAGTTTGTGTTCTTGCAAATTCAAAAAATGCAGAAGCTAAATTAATATTCTTACAAAATACTAAAAAATTTACAAAGTGCTGAAAAGTCTAGGTTGGTTTTCTTGCAAAGTGCTAAGAAATAAGGGTTTTGTTCTTGTAAAGTATTAAAATAAAATAAATTGATAAAACAAATTTAAAAAAAAAAAAAACAAAAAAACAAAAAACAAAACCAAATTATGTTAAACAAAAAAATAAATAAAGCCCTAACTAAATCTTTATTTTTTTTAAAGAAGTGTTCTTGAAAATTTAGAAATTGCTAAAGAAATTAATTGTATACTCTTGCAAAGTGACAAATGAATGAAATTTTGGGTTGGCTTGCACAAAATTTTGAAAAGTCATTTTTTTCTTGCAAAAGTGTTCTTGTAAAGTGCCGAAATAAAAATAATGAAAAAAATTAAAAAATAAATAAATAAAAAAAAAATTGAAAAAAATCAAATGAAAACAAAAAAGCAAAAAAAAAACAAAATAGAAGATCTAATTATAAACAAAAGATCTAATCTGATCTTGTAGTACAAAATTTGTATATTATATAAGATTTTGAACTATTTTAAAAATATTAGTCCAATGTGTAATCCAGGTTACAGATCTACTAATCCAGCTTGGTTTCCTAGTCCTAAAATATTTTAAAAGAGGTTCAAAATATTTTGAAATTATTTTTGAAATATTTTGAAATTTGATATTTCAAAATATTCAAAATATATTACAAAATAATTTGCTTATATTATAGTTTGTAAGACCTTACAAAAGATTATGCTATTATAAATTTGCTAATATAGGTTTATCTAGAGTTGTTATTATAAACACGAGAAGCACAAGTTGAATGAAACCATACTAGTTAACTATCGGGTTTCCGATAGATCTCCTATTTTTGTGTTATAGGGATATGCAAGTTTACCAGTATATTTTGCCTAAAACTACTTGATTTGTATCTGATTACAGTCAAACCCCGCAATAGGCATGTGCCAAAATTAGACTTTCTATGTGTCTATTGCGAGATTGTGACTAATGCGAGCTAAAATTTATATATAGTATATATAATTAAATAGGAAAATTAAGGTGACTATAGCAAGATTGTGACAAATGTGAATGTGACTATTGCGGGGTTATACTGTATAAACAGATCTTTGGCACAGATGGGGCACTATTCGGTATTACATATGGTACCAATTATATTCATATCAATTACCCGATTTGTATCTTATTTTTACCATATAAATAACTATAACCAGATACATATCGGGCTTTTATAATAATCTTAGCAACATACTAGTAATAATACTGTAATAATTTATATAGTTTTAGAATAGATATGTCGTTCGCACAATTCGGTATTATATATGGTACCAATCATATTCATATCGATTACCTGATTTGTATCTTATTTTTACCTATAAAACTAAATACATAGTGGCATACTATGTAGTTCACAGAATTATTTATATTTCACTTATATAATGTTTATTATAAAAGTATTGTATATATTCAATTTGAAATTCAATTATAATTCATGATCGCAATAATACATATTACATATGGGGTGATTTCAATAGAAACAGCCCATTTTTACATATATTTTATTTTGAGATAATTGAGTTTAATCGTTTGTTTTGATTTTCGGACTGATCCGGAATTAATCAAATTTTACGATTTTTATTGGTTAAAGGTAAACAGGTGACTATTGGGCAATCTCGTGATATGTTGGCTTTACACAGCCTTGTATAATTTTTCTTTTACATTATCTTGATTTTTTATTATGCAAATCGACTTTTATTTATAATTGAAAAATATCAACCATGCCTAAATTTATATAAATCTAATAAAAACTTATTTTTCAAAAAATTATAACAATGAGCTGTTTCTATTGAAATCACCCCATATTATTTATTAAGCAAAAAGCAAATTATGCATATTTAATTGATGAACTGCCAGTCAACTGATGCATGATTATAGTGTAACGTGATGCAAATTACTATGTAAATTACTTATAGACGAAATGCCACGATTACCCAAGGAATAATATTTTCTTACTAAGTTAATGAGTCATATCGACTAATTGAAAGTTGTAGAGCTCATCGAGACGCATCTAACAGTGGTTAGATTATCAAAATTAGCCCAGTAGATGCAGAGATATCATCAAAAAACATTGGGCGACTATATAAAATTCTATGTAAACAAACGTTTGTTTACATAAAATTTTACATAGTTGCCCAATCATTTTTTGAAGATAACTCAGCATATACTGGGCCAATTTTGATGTTTTACCACTGTTAAATGCATCTCAACGAGCTCTACAACTTTCAATTAATTGGCTTGATTGTAAAAAAAAATTTTTCCTTGGGTGATCGTGGCATTTCTGCTATAATAATCTATATTATAAGTAGAAATGCCACGATCACCCAAGGAAAAATATTTTTTACTAAGTTATTGAATCATGCCGATTAATTGAAAGTTGTAGAGCACATTATGCCGAATCTAAAGGTGATGGGATCATTAAAATTGGCCCAGTAGATGCTGAGTTATCTTCAAAAAACGATTGGGCGACTATGTAAAATTTTATGTAAACAAATGTTTGTTTACATAGAATTTTATATAGTCGCCCAATCGTTTTTTGATGATATCTTCACATTTACTAGGCCGATTTTGATGATCTAACCACTGTTAGATGCGTCTCAACGTGCTCTACAACTTTCAATTAGTCGATATGACTCATTAACTTAGTAAGAAAAATATTTTTCCTTGGGTGATCGTAGTATTTCGTCTATAAGTAATGAATTAGACAGGATATAGGTGAGATTTTCTGGGTCACGTGATATCTGTCCCTCCGACCCTACTCCGGATGATCGTCACATCACTGCTATATTAGTACATGTGTACCCAGATAATATTTTTTTATTTTTATTTTTATTTTTTTTGTATTTGTTCTAATTTTTTTTTAATTTCACCATAGTTGGAGTCGTTGTTATGGAGTCGTCGTTAATGGAGTCGTCGTTAATGGAGTCGTCGTTAATGGAGTCGTCGTTAATGGAGCCGTCGTTAATGGAGTCGTCGTCAATGGAGTCGTCGTCAAGGGAGTCGTCAAAGGTGCCGTGTCGCCATTATAGGTGAGTTGCCTTTGCTGGTGTTTTTTTTTTGTTGTTGCATTTCAACTTTCTACTTTTTCTTTCTATAGTCGTTTCGTGCTGTCCGTTTTGGTGCCATATGGTAGGTGACGCATTATCTGATTTGTATTGCCTTTGGGGTAGATTTCGTCGCTTGATTTGCTTCTGGTATCGCTGGTGTTTTTTATTTGTTACATATTTAACTTTTCTACTTCTTTCTGTAGTCGTCATTTCATGTGTGTTATAAATAGGTGCTGCCATTATTCGTATTGCGTTTGTGGTGGCCATTTCGTTGTGATTGGAGGTATTGTTGCTAATGACATGTTTGTAGGGTTAGAGTGAATTGGTTGTTAGGGTTAGGATAAGTTAGTTGGTAGGGTTAGGGTAAGTTGGTTAGTAGGTTAGAGTAAGTTAGTTAGTAGGTTAAGGTAAGTTAGTTGGTGTTAGTTGATTAGATGTCCTCTCGTATTTGTTTATTATGGTCTGCGATAAAACGATTCACTGAAATAAGAGCTTCTAAAGTGTTTTTGTTCGTCTTGCCTGGCTTTGTAATTCTCCCAATCTTGTTCTGATAATTATTTTCCTAAAAATAAAAATAATTAATTAATTTAAAAAAATTAAAATTGAA
>QKWP01001230.1:20703-40278 GCA_003550325.1 Gigaspora rosea | reverse complement strand
AAAAAAAAAAAAAAAAAAAAAAAAAAAAAAAAAAAAAAAAAAAAAGTGAACCAAAAAAATTAGCAACGGGCTTAAAAAAAAAATAAATAAAAAAAAAACGAATAATAATAAAGAAGTCACGATTTAATTAGAATTAGTGCACCTAATTTTTGCATATTTTCGCTTTTTCTTTTTTGTTCTTGTGCGCGTATTGGGATTCATTGTTGGGCGGATCCGGAATAATTAAAATTTGCACTCTCTGATTGGCTATTTCCTCTCCAGGAGTTTGTATTACCGCGCAAATAAGTGATCACGTGATCACATGATCCCTGACCTGGATCAGGATCGGGTTTGTCACGTGACCCAGAAAATCTCATCTACACACTGGAGCGGTTGTAAGTAATTTACATAGTACTTTGTGTCATGTTACACTATGATCATGCATCAGTTGACTGGCGGATCATCAATTAAGCTATATAAGAATTTAAATGTGGCTAATCTAAAATTTTATTTATTTATCAGAATTGCTATTGGTTTTACCGGAGTTGTCAATAGTTTTATCTGAATTACCTAAATTGTCGTTGGATTCACTGGAATTGCCTTGGATTTCATTGTACTGATAATTGTCAACTGCTTCATCATTGTAATAGGCTTCATTAGCACTAGTATATGTGGGAGTATTGGCGCTTCTTCTATTTCTGTTATTGTTACTACTACTTCTGTTACTGTTACTACTACTTGTAATTACTTCTTCTTCTTCATCAGAAATATAAGAAGCTGAGATTGTCTATGAGGGTGCATCTGATTGAGGTTTTTATTTGTCCATTCATCTATTATCAAGGTACCATCGTTTTCGTGAACATTTTATATGTGAGGACCTTTCACCCATTTCATCGGCCAATCGCAAAATCTGTTTAACCTATTATCAAATAGAATATTACAGAAATTATAATTTTTGCTAAGATATTAAGAAAAAACTAAATAAAAGTTTAATGACAAACCATTTATTTACTCTACGTGATCTCCATGGCTTATCGTAGGCACAGATTACATGATTATCTTTCTTGTTCTTGGGTCATAGTTTTAGTAATTTTTCTGAATTAGTATGCTCCGTATCTGTTCAGAATGTTTGTCAGAATGAAAATTTCCTTTGTTAATTATATCCTCAAGATCAGCTTTGAAATCATCAAAATCCATAGACAGTGCAAGTTCTATAAGGTTATTATTATTTGTATTAATCATATGATTAAGCCCACGAATTCGCCTTTTTTTTTCTATAAATAATAATATTTAATTATAATTACCATTAATGAGCCGATATTCCTATAAAATAATTTAACAACAACTTTAATTCTTACTTTAGATTGTCCCCTGTTTATTCTTTTTTTTTTTTATTAGCCTTCGATTTCTCTGGATTCTGGTCTATTATGCTTTTCTCATATCGGTGATAGTGAAGTTGTTGGAGGACATATTTAAGTTCTATTTGATTATATCTAAAACGACCCTCCAAAGCAAACTAATTGTGAGCATAGTTTTTTTAATCATGATGAGAAATTTCTGACCATGTTTTTTTTGGATCAGGTTGAAAAATATTATCTAGGCTACCTAAAATATTAATTACCTCGTCCTATTAAATAAAAATAATAACAATAATAACAGTATTTTAATAATAACATTAATGTTAGTATTTTAAAATAAAATTATTAATAACAATAAATTATTCATACATGGAAGACTTTATATTATCTTGTGTCATATCTTTCAGACAATCACATGGTATTCGTTTATATGTAGTAGGAGATTCCGGAGTAACAAAAAATTTTCTTTGAGCATTTGTAGTAACGTTACGAACATCTTTCACTTGCTTACTAGGGCCAGTAGAAGTAACGGTAGTAAGGTTTGAATTAATTTAAGGAACACTAAGAGTATCAAAAGTTTGGGTCGCATCAGTAGTATCAATAGCATCAAAATCACAAAGACCTATATTATCTATTGGGCATGATAGCCCAGTTTCTCTTATCGCATTCAAAATATTATTCTCAATAAGTATCGTTGGTTCATTTGAAGCCTTTGATTTGTCTGATTTTGAGTTATTAATTTCATGAATATTATCATCTGAATTATTAATTTCATAAGTATTATCATTTGAATTATTAATTTCATTAATATTATTATTATTGATAGGTGGATCATTTGAAGACTTGGATTTATTAGATTTTGTCTTATTAATTTCAGTAATCATATTTTGTATGGTGTTTTTTAAGTAAAAAATTTTTATTAACATATAAAAATTTTGTTAGGCATATCGGTAAGTCAATAGTTCTATTTTATATATATATATATATATATAGTTACCTTTATTCTTTGCATCAGAACTTCTTGAACTGCGGCGAGAACGTTCATTAGTTGAAGTAGTGATCTTTGACTATGGCTTTCGTTATTTCTGTAGTAGCTATTAACATTAGAAATATTAATGGAGTGCTCCAGGGTGGTGTGGAGTGTACTCTACCAGAGTAATATCCAAAACCATACCATACTAGAGTACACCACCTCAGAGCAAACTCTATAATTAAACACTAAAGAATTAATCTATTATAAGCCAAATATATAAGTCAGGGCATACTCCGAAGTATAACTCAAAGTATTATCCAGTATATAATCCAGAGTAAATTTATATATTTATAGTATAGGATTTTATATTTATATAATAGCTACTCCAGTATATAAACCACTTTACAGTTGATATAATAGTAGCTCCAGAGTATAAACTATTTTACATTAATAGTATTACTCCAGAGTGATTTACTTCTTTTAGGTATATCTTAATAAGCTGAAGTGGAGTGATGCTTAAATCATGCTAATATGGAGTGGCTTATACTCCTAAGTTACTCCGGAGTATTATACACCATTAACATCTAAATTAACATTGTAACGTGAAGTTGTTTGTGAGCAGCGAGATAGAGTTTCTGAACGACAGTGGTTTCTGTGAGGTAGAGTTTCTGAACGACAGTAGTTTCTGTGAGGTGGAGTTTCTGAATGATAGTGATTTCTGTGAGGTGGGGTTACTGATCGGTTATGTTGGTTCTGTCGACTAAAAATAGACTGAATATTTTGTCGATAAGGTGTTGATGATCGTATTGGTGTACTTCGATAAGATATGGATAGTGAAACTGAACATCGATCTGTAACGATATTTATTTTGTAAATGTTTATACCATGCATATTTTTTTCAAAAATGAGTTTCCAAAAAGAGAATTATTGAATAATTGATATTTAATTAGAAGAAAAAAGACAAAAAAAGTGATCCAAAAAGAAAAAAAGAAAATTGGGTTATCAAATAATTGGTATTTAATTGAGAAAATAAGACAAGAAATTATAAGTATCCAAAAAAAAAGAAAGAAAATTGGGTTAACAGATATTTGGTATTTAGTTGAGAGAAAGAAAAACAAAAGAAAATGATTATGAATATTCAAAAAGCAAAAAAAAAGTTGATTGGTTTATCAGTTAATTGGTATTTAGTTGAGAGAAAAAAAAGACAAATAAAACGATTAGGAGTATTTTCAATTTGGATTATTAGAAATTTGGTATCTAAATTAAAAGAAGAAAGAGAAAGAAAAAGAGATTTATTTTATATTACTTTACCATATTAATAATCAGACTTTCGTTTAATATATTAGTATATAAAAATGTAATGATGAATATAGTAAAGCAAGTAAAAGAGTCAATTAAATGTCATTAAAGGAAAGAGTGATGCGAAAGAGTTAAATTTGCAAACGTATGATAAAAAGAATGTATGATCTATTTATAATATTTATAATTCGATCGTAATTTCTGATTATATACAACGTACTTTTTAATTTAATATCAGAATAAAATTAATAGTCAGATAAACTACATATAAAAAAAATTATTATATAATCTATAGCAATTTCAAAATAAAATTCATATTATGCAATCTACAAATAATTGCATTAAGACCTATCGGTATATCGATGACTTTATAGCTAATTCATTAAAACAAAGGGTCTAATTTTACTAATAAACTAACAAAATAGAATACTAATACTTTTTTCATTACGTAATTTATAACTTTAGAAATATAGATTCGAATCACTAAAATGTCAAAACAAAAAATAAGTTTAAGCATTTGATATAAAAATATAAAAAATGATCTATCAGTATGTCTATATAATATTTAAATACCAACAATGTAAACAAAGAGTTAATTTTTAAAAAAAATGGTACAATTGTTTTTATAACTTTAGAATTATAGATTTGAATCACTAAAATTAATATAAAAATATAAGCCTAAAATAGGTATCAGATAGGAAACATGAGGAACCACTATTAATAATCAATACTGGTTATAGTACAACAAATCATGAAACCCAAACCCAACATAACAGTATCAGACCAGAAAACTTAAAAACACCTACAGTACTAATAGATGAACAAAATACGGAAACTGAATCATATAAATACAGTCAGTATACAAAAAAACAAAAAGGGAAAAAAGTAGTACACCTGAGCAATAAACTGAAAGAACCAGTAATAATACTGCCTAAAAACAATTTGTTGGTAAGTATTCTTGAAAAACTTGAAAAAATCGAAAATGAAGGAAGGGGAACCCTTTCAATTCAATCCTAACGGGCACATCAGTTGATCAGAAGAAATGTAAAGGCCAAAAGGGCCTTCAAACAGCAACAGAAGATCCGTTGCTACTAAAACAGGACTTTTTAAAAATAGGATTTCATAACATTAATGGTATTAGAAACAATATTACAAAAATGCAAGACTTAATTGATCATAAGTTTCAGTAGAATATAGTAGGGTTTCGCAATTTGATTTGATCATCAAATATTTAAATCAAATATTTGATCAAATTCAAATTCAAATTTGACTATATTTGATTTGATCAAATTCAAATATAGCCAAATTTGATTTGACAAATATTTGATTTATTTGAAAATTACTATTAAAAATTCAAATTCAAATCAAATTCAAATTCAAATATTTGAATCAAATCAAATTTAAATTAGGGTCAATTTGATTTGATCAAATTCAAATTGATCCAATATTTGATTTGATTTGAATTTGAGGAACCCTAGAATATAGATTGTATAGAAATATTGGAAACAAATATAAATAACAAGGAATTTTAGCTGGATAAAGTGGATATGAAGGACTATAGGATTTATGGTACTAGAGAAAAAATAGATAAGAAAAAAGGATCGGGAGTAGGGAGTAGCTATGCTAATTAAAAAGGAATGGCAGAAATATCTTACAGAAGTTTCAACACCAGATAACTACTCCCTTAGGGTGACTTTTAAGTTTAAGTGGCTAATCATAATAATTTGGATCATATATATCCCTCTAAATGATACAGAAGCTCAAAAGAGAATATAGCAAAGAGTCGTACTCGATATTACAAAAAAGAAGGGTAATACAAAGTTAATAATAGAAGGGGTCCTTAACGCGAGAGAAGACAAAGCCAAGAGGGTAGAAGACCTAGAAACGGATAGTAATTTGGTATCGAAATTTGCATACTCTCCCCTCACCAAATGGCTAAAACAAATGGGCTTTGCAATTACCTTTAGGCTATTGAACTCACATAGCAAGAAGTACACTTGGACGAACAGAAAATATAGTTCAAGAATAGACTACATATGGGTGAACCAAGACATCAAGAGCCTAGTATGCGAAAGCAATATAGACAATATAGAACACTGCACAGGGAGCGACCACCAGCTTATCTGGTCAAAGATCTTTACAAAACCAATAATAGTTAATAGATCTAGAGGAGAACAGAGAAGAGCAAATATCAAAGAAAAAAATATATATCTATAGAATAAAGCGAGCAAGGAGGACTGGGAAAATTACAGAAGCTTGCTTGATAAATACATTATAGAAGAACTTCATAAAGAAAGGAAAGTGAGGAAAAACAAGAATAAATATCAGCACAAAAATAAGAATGCGAAAATGCAAATCAATGAAGTGTGAGAGAAACTAGTTATATGGATAAATAGGGCCGCAAAGAAATCCATCCTACACAAGAAGGTCAAAAATACAATAGAGAAAAAACAAAAGCTTGTGACTTGGAACTCTAAATATAGATGGCTAAAAAAGTTACAGAAAATTAGCAGACAAGCAAAGGAAAACCTAGGCAATACAATAGACATAATTGAGGGAATTGAAATCATGGCAACAATAGCCAAAATTAATAGACACAATGACACCTGTATCCCATATATAGACTCACACTGGACCCAAGATTGACTTGACCAGGCACAAACTTGTGGTAAAATAATAGAGAGTAAGATGGTATCAGAACAAAGATTAGAAAAAGAGAAAGAGATTAAAGGATATATAGAAAGAAGGTTTGGCATGATTAGTAACAAAGAAAAAGGAATGCTAAATAGTATACTAGAAAGACCTTGGCAGAAAGTAATGATCAAAAAAATTCTCATTGATGATGAAGAAGATAAGGGGGCACCAACTAATACATGAACCAGAAAAAGTAAGAAAGGCAGTGGCAGGTTACTATGAAATCAATACAACAGCCCTAGCCTCGCAAAAGGTCAACCCTCACAGGAATGGCAACAAGAATATAGTCCAAAGACCTGGATCCATGAGGATTGGTATGACCTGGTGCTTCAAGAGATCAAGCTGCAAGAGTGGGAACTGGCCATGCCTAAAATCTCAAACAATTCAGCTCCAGGAGCCTCCAGAATTGGTTACCGTATGTTTCTTAAAATAAGCTACATCCTAAAATAAGCTACCCCCAGTTTTGATCCAAAAATGTCAAAACGCCTTTGACCCGAAAATAAGCTACCCTTTGTTGCACTAAAAGATATTTAACAAAATTTTTAGTTCTGAAAAATAAACTACTCCCATGATCGATAAATGTTACTACATAGTAAATCTAAATTTTACTAAGCAAATTGATCAAAGTCGCATAAGTAACCTTATTTAGCAGGTCAAAATACGCATACTCTAAAAATTTCATAAAAATCAGAAAACTTTTTATTATTTGACTTTTAATTTTTACGTTCAATAGTTTTTTTTCCAAAAAAAAAAAACTGTTGAACGTAAAATTAAAAGTCAAGTAATAAAAAGTTCTCTGATTTTTATGAAATTTTTAGGGTACGCGTATTTTGATATGCTGAACAAGATTACTTATGCGACTTTGATCGATTTGCTTAGTAAAATTTAGACTTTACTATGTAGCGATTATAATCAATCGTTAAATAAATTACTCCCAATTTTTTTCTGCATATTTATTTATTGTTTATAACATATTTATTTATTGTCTACAGCATATTTATTTATTGTCTACAGAATATTTATTTATTTATTTTACTTGTTAGAGTTTTGTATTTGAAAATAAGCTATCCTTTGTTGTGCTTTAAATTACTTAAAATAATAAATAACCCGAAAATAAGCTACCTATGGTTTTTTTTTGTTAAAAATTGGCAAAAAAAGGTAGCTTATTTTTGGAAACATATGGTATACTCTGTTCAGAAACATTGGACCACAGACTAAAGAATTTATTTTAAAACTACTAAATACAATTTTGAAGGAAGGAATTTATCCCAAAAAATGGAAATTCGGGATGATATTTCCTATACCAAAAATAGCAGAATGGGATCTAACTATACAAAAAATGCGACCTATAATGTTACTAGAGGCGGCCAGGAAATGCTTTATTAGAATATTACAGACGAAATTGAGCAAGATAATAGTAGAAAAGCAGATTCTTAGAGGTTTCAACTTCGCGGAGCTCCCTGGAGAAAGCACTCAGGAGCCTCTGCATATTATAAACAACCTTATCGAGGAAGCAAGAAAAAAAAAAGAACTATAGATTGTCCTCCTTGATATTAAGAAAGCTTTTGATTCAGTCCGACTTGGGGATCTTAGAGAAGCAATAAAGAGAATCAAATTCCCAACACAACTAGCACATCTACTAATAGAGCTCTTCGACAACAGAGAAATCAAGATAATTACAAAATTTGGTCTAACTGAAAGCTTCCGAGCAAAAGAAGGCATTAACCAAGGCGAAGTAATTTCTCCCTTGCTATAGAAGATCTATTTGGACCTGCTTTTGGTATACCTACAAAAACGAAACTAGGTACAAAGATAAACTTGAAATGGTCCATAAATCCTAGAAATGACTAGGTAAGGAACAATGAAATAACAGTCGCAGGGCTTGCCTATGCCGACGACACGGTTTTGATAGCAAAATCCAAAGAAGAAATTCAAAGAATAATAGATATAGCAAAAGATTTCTTTGAAGTCAACTCAATAGAACTAAACCCAAAGAAAACCGAATTAGTAGTTTATGGTAGTAAAGAAAACAGAAATACCCTAACTCTATTATTTTGTAAGGGCAGACACAAGGTGATAGCAAAAAAAGGAGATCTAACACGATATCTCAGAATTTGAATCGCAGTGAAAGGAGGTAAAAGGAGCGTAAAAGCAAAACTTAAGAGAAAACAGTAGAATTAGCTTATTTGATAAAGCCCAAAGAAATTTCTATTGAACAAACCAAATACATTAACAACAAAATACTACTACCTAGATTAGAGTACAAGTTAAAGCACATTCTTCTTTGCAAACAAGAGTGCGAAAGAGTACAAAGCCAATAGTACAGGTAGTAAAATGAAAAGCAGAGTCAGAGAGGACCATAGCGAACTATCTCTTATATCGCCCAAATATATAGGTCTCAAATCACTATAGCAGAGACACTGTGAGCACTCAATAACAGAATAGATAATTAGGCTAAACAGTCCAAAACTTGCAGGAGAGACAACAAGACTAAGACTCAAAGCGGCGCAACTGAACCTGTTTTCCACAGAACCAATTTGGTTACTAAACGAGGATTTAATAAACAAAAAAAAATGGCTAAATAACTTAAACGCTGCAACCTTAGGCATAGCAAAAACCTTAAAAATCTCAGTCAAAAGCAAGTTAAATGAGAACGAATAAAGGATCATGCACCTACAAAATCCAGATAAAGAGATCAAAAAAATCCTAAATAAAAATGAATGGCATAGAAACATGCAAAGTATCAAAAAATTAAAAATTTGGTACCTGGAACAGATTTTAGCAAACCAGAATCATTGTTTACTAACCTGGCAGCAGATTAAGAAGATTAGAAATCATCTGACCAAAGGAGAATCCCAAACTAGTTCTGAACCTTAGAAACAATAGTGTTAACTAACAAGAAATCAAGAGAAATCAGAACGGAGTTTCAAATATCCACAAGTGATAAAGGTCTTACAATACAGGAAAAAAAAAAAGAATCTCAACAAGTGCTCGAAAAAAGAGTGGATTCTGGGTGTTGACAAGAAGAAAAATAAGCCCATAATAGGTAGAATTCAGAACAAAATCCCAGATTCACAAGTTGAAATTATGGAATGGGAGGAAGAGGATAAAAAAAACTATTCTAGCTCAGGAAAGAGAAACATCACAAAGAGAATTAAAGAAAAGCAAATCAGGACATGATATTACGAAGCCACAAGGAGCTAAACAATATTGATAACTGAGTCAAGAGAGAAACAGATGGCTGGCGATTACTAATGGACCTAGATAATTTAAAAGACACGATAGATCTAAACATACCTTGACAAAGAAATAAAAGAGAAAGCGTCCTGATGATGGTTGAACAATTAGAAACCTGGAAATTATTGGCTTAAAAAAAACAGTCTCCAGTGTAAAGAAAAGACATGTGCTTGAGGAAGCCTTGCACTTCAATAAGAGATTTGAAAATCTTACCTTTTATATGGACGGCTTACTTGGCAATATAGGAGGGAATAGTTGTAAGGCAGGTTATAGTGTAGTACAAATAGACGAAGAAAATAAAATAGTCAGGAAAACTATAGGTAGAATTGAATGGTGGTTCTCCTTGACAAGAGCAGAATCAATAGGAATCCTAGAGGCAATACTAATATCCCCACTTCAAGTTCTGTTGACATATACACAGATAGTTAGACAGCAATTCAAAGCATCAAAGGTTTGGATAGATTAGAAGTCCACAGGAGCTGGTATAAGATCAAAACAGTGGATTACTAGGCAAAATTAAGAAAAACATATCTGGTAAAAATTTGAATTTAACCCTACATAAAGTAAAGGCGTACTCAGGAATAGTACTAAATTAGAGAGCCAATCTTTTGGCGAAAAAAGTGTTATCCTCATCTGACAAAACAGTAATAAAGACGGAAACTACAAAGGGGTTTCTCTATACCCCCATTTGGCAAGATAGTCAAATTGAGGTCCCAATAAGACATTTCATTGAAAAAACTAATAGACACATATCATAAAGCCGAATGGACATTTTTTAGATACCAAAAGGATGAATCACATACTAGAAAGGATGAGAATAAGGATTGGAAAACTTTCAGAAGTCTTTGGTATAAAATTTATAAAACTAAAGCCCTTGATAGAAAAGATAATAAAAATGTGTCTTTATGTTGAAAGCAATCAATAGATCTCTCCCTACCTTGGTACTACCTTGGTAAAAAGATCCTGGGACCAAAGCTACCTATACCGAAGTGCTACATACCAGAAATGTACAGCAGAAGCAGAGACCTCAGACTATTTGGCCACTTGCCCTACAGACGAAGAAATTTGGAACTTTGGGAAGACTGAAATAACCAAGAAAATCTGGTCCTCATTACCTAGTGAAAAACAGAGAAAGATAAACTATCAGCATCTGCTAAAGATTTTGATTAACGAAAACACTCCTACCAATCAATGAAGAGTACTCTCTAGAGGAATCATAAAGACGGAAGTCTGAAGAGAGTTGGAAACTGTAGTCTAAATAACAAAACAATTAAATATATACTACTCCTGTGGTTGGAAGAATGGATATCCAGCTTTCAAATGAAGATATGGAAAGTGTGATGTAAGAAGACAGTGGAATGGGAAAAGAAAATAGAAATCTTCACAAGAAACAAAAGGAAAAAGAGAGAAAAGAAAATGTATCGGAAAACGAAGAAATCTAGCAAAGAAGAAGCAGAAAGTAATCTACATAAAGAGATATTGAGTAACCAGAAAAAAAAAGAGTGAATGGAAGGATTGTTTTAGAATTGCCTGTACGAAAATTAACAAAATGGATAGAAACAGATGGATATAGATGACGGTAAAATTATAGTGGTAATTTCTACATTCGGCAGTAAAAATTGTTGAAATAATTTCACTAAAAATTTTTTAAAATTAAGATGCTGAATTAAATTTTAATTGTTGAAATTAATTTATATACAAAAATTAGATCAACAGTTGAAATTAAATCAACCATTGAAATTAAATCAACAGTTGAAATTATCAATGGTTGAAATTAAATCAATAGTTGAAATTAAATCATCTGTTGAAATTAAATCAGCAGTTGAAATTAAGGGTAGAGGGTATATAAATCATTTTTATATAGTTTTTATATGGTATTTTAAAAATTTTATATAAAATTGATATATGCTACTAATAAAACTTTTTTAAATTACAACTAATTTTTATTAAAATTTTACAAAATATAAATAAAACAATTTATCTATTATAGTAAAATTTTGAACTATTATTATATTTTAAAAAAATATACTTGCATATATCATAAAGTTTTTTTGGGTTGGCCAAAAATTTTCTGGGTTGCACAAAATTGTTGATGCTAATTGGTCAATTTACGTAAATTTATAAGTTAGTTTTATTACTAAATTTTAATACCCAATCCTTAAAATTTTATATCTTACTAAGTTTTTAACCAATTTTAATGATTTTATGGTCCCTTTATTAGAAATATCTGTAAAGCACACATAATTGCAATGTGGTCATCACAAAAACATTGCACAGAATGGACACACTTCTCTTACTACATAGACTGGAATGCCACCTGGTTATACTTTAACAACAACCAAAAAAGCTCCAACCACTTGACTAATCCTAAACTTAACTATCATAAATCATTCAAAATTAAACTCCTTAACAACCTCTCAATACACTCACACTTCAACACAATATATCCAGAAAAATTCATGTTACCCAACTGCTTCCATTGCAATCTTCCTGATTCACCTTTACACTGGCTTAGCTGCCAAACTCCTCTACCCTTAATGAAATCATTCACTCAGTCATACAAGAGGTTACTACTAAGAGCTTAGAACTTCAACTAGACAAACTAGTACAATTGATCCTCACTCACCCAGTATTCAACCCTAATTCATCCTTTTTACACCCGTACTCGCTAAACTCCATACTCAAAGGTCTTATCCCAAGACCCCTAATTGAAGAAATATAGCCCTTTGATCTATCTTATAAACAAGCATCCCAAGTCATTATCAAAATTCTTCTAAGACTATCAGAAGAGATATATGAACAGATATGGAAGCCATACTGTACCTCCTTCGCCCAATGGAAAAGAATAAACAAAATCCCTTCTAAATACAAATGCACCCAAATACAACAACAATATTCATCCTACAAAAAGTCATACCAGCATAGAACTTATATATTCAGCTGCCTTTGCGGCCTTCTGACCAATTACACTCTGACTCAAGCAATTGCCCACCGATAGGCCAAGCCCTTCGAAAAATTAGCATTTGGTCCATAATGTGGATCAAATACAGTACACCTACAAACAATATTTTAACCATCCAAATCTAGGTAAGTCTTGACCACTCTAGTAGGTTTAGGTCGCAGATAAATTAGTCTGAGCTTCTATTCNTTAGAATTGCATATAACAATTCTGCTGCTCAGCACTTCACTTTCTACACAGATGGTTCTGTTGTGGAAATTGGTACCAACCAATGCTCTATGGGCATCGGCTGGGCACAAATCCACAATGATCAAATCACCCACCAGTTCGCAGCACAAGTGCCCAGCTGGCTCTCATCATATAAAGCTGAGCTTTTGGCTATCCTCTCAGCTATATCCACTGTACTACACAACTCCACTGTCGATATCTTTACAGACTCTCAGTCCATAATCTTCAAATACAATAAGCTCCTATCCACCTCTAAACATTCCTCCAAATATTTCAAGTTTAACTCTTGGCCAGTCTGGCACACTTTTCTTAATGCTACACAGGCATTCAACATCCTGCTCAGCTTTCACAAAGTCCAAGCACATACAGACAACAGCTATAACAATCTAGCAGATCGCTTAGCTAGAAACCACACACTTCAACACAAGCTACTCTTTAACCACATGAACTTACACAACCCATACCTCTTCGTGCAGTGGGAAGGACACTCTGTCGAATGCCCAACAAGGCGCTTCATTAGAAATATCTGTAAAGCACACATAATTGCAATGTGGTCATCACAAAAACGTTGCACAGAATGGACACACTTCTCTCACTACATAGACTGGAACGCCACTTGGTTATACTTTAACAACAACCAAAAAAGCTCCAACCACTTTACTAATCCTAAACTTAACTATCATAAATCATTCAAAATTAAACTCCTTCTCAACACCCTCCCAACATACCTACACTTCCATACAATATATCCAGAAAAATTCATATCACCCAACTGCTTCCATTGCAATCTTCCTGATTCACCTCTACACTGGCTCAGCTGCCAAAGCTCCTCTCTCCTTAATGAAATCATCCACTCAGTTATACAAGAGGTTACTACCAAGAGCTTAGAACTCCCATCCACCCAACTAGACAAACTAGTACAATTGATCCTCACCCACCCAGCATTCAAACCCAACCCATCCTTTTTACACCTGTACTCGCTAAACTCCACGCTCAAAGGTCTTATTCCAAGACCCCTAATTGAAAAATATAGCCCTTTGATCTATCTTATAAACAAGCATCCCAAGTTATTATCAAAATTCTTCTAAGACTATCAGAAGAGATATATGAACAGATATGGAAGCCATACTGTACCTCCCTCGCCCAATGGAAAAGGGTAAACAAAATCCCTTTTAAATACAAACGCACCCAAGTACAACAACAATACCCATCTCACAAAAAGTCACACCAGCATAGAGCTTATACATTTAGCTGCTTTTGCGGCCTTCCCGACCAATTATACTCTAACTCTAGCAATTGCCCACTGATAGGCCAAGCCCTTCGAAAAATTAGCATTTGGTCCATAATGTGGATCAAATACAGTACATCTACAAACAATATTTTAACCATCCAAATCTAGGTGAGTCTTGACCACTCTAGTAGGTTTAAGTCGCAGATAAATCAGTCTGAGCTTCTATTCTTGCATGTAATTTATATGTATTTGTCCTTGTACAATTTAAGTTTTTCACATTATATGTAATTACTTATATAAATTACCCAATAAAGATATAAGCAAGGCCTCATCTTAAATAAAAAAAAATGATTTTATGGTCCAGTGCAAAAACATTTGTACACCAAATTTAAACCATTTTTTTGCTACAATTAAAAATTCATAATTTATTAATAGTATATATAAAATTTTTTTATTTTTTAATAAAATAGCTTTTAAATTAATTATTTATATTATTTTTATTATTTTATTCTTGTTATACTTTTATAATTAATAATAAAAAACTTTTTTAATTTAAAAAATAATAAAAAAAGTTGGGATAAAAAAAAATTACATATTTGCTATTTTTAGACCAAATATGCAGTATAACATGCTTGTATTATGCAAGCGCCTTGGTGTGCATATAATAAATATACTTAAAATTTTTATTAAATTTGAATTACAAGTTATAGAGAAATTAAGCTTCAAAGTTATTCAATTCAATTTAAAAAATTTGTCAAAAATAGTATAGTTTAATTTAAAATCTATATACTGAGCTAAGTTTTCAAAATTATAAAATAAAAACAAAATCATAAATTCTATTAAATAATATCTTTTAAATAAAAAAAAAGTTTATTTACTGTCCTGGATAAGATTGGCAGAATTTCTATATTAGAAATTGGTGTAAAATTCCTATGATATTAATTATATGCTAAAATCTGAGCGGAGTCAAATGAATAGGTTTTTTTATTAAGTTAACGATACATGTCGATTAATTGAAAGTTGTAGAGCTTATCAAGACGCATCTAACGGTGGTTAGATCATCCAAATCGGCCCAGTAGATCGTGAGAAATTATTAAAAAACGATTGGCTGATTATATAAAATCTCTATGTAAACATTGTTTACATAAAGATTTTATATAGTCAGCCAATTGTTTTTTAATAATTTCTCACGATCTACTGGGCCGATTTGGATGATCTAACTACCGTTAGATGCGTCTTGATAAGCTCTACAACTTTCAATTAATCGACATGTATCGTTAACTTAATAAAAAAAATACTTTTCATTTGACTCCGCTCAGATTTTAGTCAACCCTCCATAAATGCAACTCGTAGAGACAAGCCTACAACGTGCATTTAGGGAGGTTTGCATTTAAAGAGAGCCAATTAAATTGCAGCTTTTAAAAATTAGATCATCAAGTTTGTGTAACTTCTACCAAAACTGTATAACCTATCTTAAATACTAAAATTTAATTGGCCATGTGCATTTAGGGAGGTTAGTGTGATATAAAATGTTATTCAAGAGAACGTGCATTTACAGAATATAGAACGTGCATTTAGCACTAATAACATTTTACAGAATAGAAAAAAATGTGCATTTAGAGAGGTATTGCATTTATGGAGGTTGCATTTATGGAGGGTTGACTGTAATTAATATCATAGGAATTTTACCTCAATTTTTAATATAGAAATTTTGCCAAACTTATTCAGGACAGTAAATAAACTTTTTTTATTTTTATTTTATAATTTTGAAAACTTAGCTCAGTATATAGATTTTAAATTAAACTATACTATTTTTGACAAATTTTTTTAAATTGATAAATATTGAAAAAGTTTTTTTTTTTTTTTTNNAAATCTAATTTTTTTTTTTAATTCGGCAGTCTTGCCACAACTTTATTTTACTTTTGTAAATTTTAAAATATACTATTTTATCTTACAAAGTTTGCTATTTTTGGCATTAATACTAAAGTGTGACCCACTCGGTTGTCTTAGAGATACCTAAGTGTGACCTGCTATAACAAACTTTTTCTCCCTAGATTTCTTTCTTTCAATAAAGAAGAACCACCTAGATCTACAGTCAGGGTTTGCCGCCTGTCAAAACTGCTATCTATTTTGTATTCCAGCTCACATGGACCCCTTGTCCAAACTATGCATATACTTCTTTTTTCGCAGTACTTAGAATTTCTGTCCAGCTCTGTCTCGGTCTTCTATTTTTTACTACCGATTCTTCTTCTCCTGTCCCCTCATCCAGGTTATCACTTCTTTTCTTTTTTTCTTCCAGTTTTCTTTTCTTTTTTCCTCTCTTCTTGGTCCCTTTTCTTTTTTGCCCTCAAGTGATTCCACAGTCTTTATCCCATTCGTTAACTATTGAACAGCGCTCTTTCCATATTTCTCTCTGGAAGACAGTCAACCATTTATCGAGAAAAGCCACAGCTACGTCCCAGGCCTTGTTTTTAGAAAGGTTCATTTTTTCTAAAGATAATCCTATATCATCTGCCAGAAACCCTCTTGACTACTCTATATGCCAATTCTTATACTCATTCATCTCCCTGGGTATAAAAACTTCTCTTAGCCGGTCTAGGCCTAAAACTATCCCATCCTTATGTCTTAACTCTTCCTTAATACTGTCCAGGATTTCTTTTTCCTTTTTTGTCCATACCTCTATATCATGTGAGCATGTAGATAAGTGCTCAAAAGATTCTTTTTCTTCTTTGCATTTCCTGCACTAAACATCTTGATACAACTCTGGGTTGTGTATTCATTGTTTCATTAGAGTCGGCAATAGCTTATTTATGCACTTTATACGAAAACTCCATGTGCCGCTTTCTTTTCTACTCTCGCCCTGTAGCTTACTATGCTTCTTCATCAGGGCAAAAAAGGGTTTCTAGTTCTTTTGGTTCACTCGCTTCTGATGGATCTCATCGTAAGTTCCTTGATTGAATGTCCACTCTGCTCTAGCAGCCGTTGTTAATATCTGCTTTATAAATTCTCTTGGAGAGCATTCTATCTCTAACCCATTCCAGACTGGCCGGAAGACCATATTTTCTGTCATAACCCGTTTGACTCCTGTTGAGGCACCTACTTCTTCTCCTTCTTTTGCTATTTGATCTGCCCTTTCATTCTGTTCATCACCTGCATGTGCCTTCATCTTCTTAAGCACTATCTCTATTTTCTTGCTCTGTACTACTACTTTTATCGCCACTAGTATCGTAGGGTTATTTATTTTCATCCACTCTTGTGTTCTGGGCCTACCAATAACCTTTTTAACTAAAATTATTGCAGCACTACTATCGGACCTAATAATAACCCTACTTTTTGGCGGTGCTATTAGAAGAGCTTCTAAAATTGCCATTAGCTCTGGTCGTGTAGATGAAACCCAGTTCTGAATTCTGCCTTTGGTATCTCTTACAACCTTTCCCTCTCTATCTATTTGTACAACTCCATATCCTAATACTTTTCTATTATCTACTACTTTACATGACCCATCAGTATAAAACTACAAAATATCTTCTTCCCAATTATTACACAGTGCTTTCTTCAGTTCCCGTCTCTTTTCTTGCCCTTCTATTATCCTATCTATTAGTTCTAAGCTAGGTTCTTCAATTACTACCCTTATCTCCTCCTTTTTACTCCACAGACTTCTAGCTTGCTTTGGTGAAATAACAATTCCCTCTCCTCGTTCTATAAAGTAATCTGGCTCCAATTCTAGATTCAGCTCTCCTTTTGTAAATTTCACCCATGGTGATATATCTATTAGCTTTCTGTTTTTGTTCTTTTAACTCCATTACTTGACTTTTTTTGGAGCACTTTGTTAGGACTTCTCACTTCCATCTGATTTTTGCTTTTACCATTACTCTCATAGCAGATAATATCTGTAAAATATGTCCTTTTTGTATTACTCGACCAATGGTTGGCTAGTTTTCTTTATTTTTATCCACTATTACCCATTCTCGTTTGCTTCGTTTTTTTGAAATTGGCTTGCGTTGCGGCTTCAGGGCTAAGCCATTTGGTTCCTGTGTCTTAAACGCCTCTTTTACCTTACGAGTATGGATATTTGCCAAAGTAATGTTTTCTGTTGACTGAAACCAGGTTGTATTGAAAATTTTTTAAAAAAATTATTAAGTTTATATACAAAAAAATTTTTTATTAATTTTTATTTGGTGTACAAATGTTTTTGCACCGGACCATGCTATTATTAGAATTAGAAAAACCTGCTTTACAAACTTGGTTTAAAATAGAATTAGTTTACTTATTATAATTGTTCATAAAATTAAATATAAATAAATTTACCATTAGGTTTATATATAACTTTAAAGGAAAATATTTTCTGTGCACCCGCATGGCCATGCACCCCTATATGCATATATATAAATAAGATCATCAAGTGATAACCGCATCGCAACCAATTTTTGTCTATTTGTGCATTGCCCTAACCATTTCATTTCTGGTTTTTGTATCGTACACCTTACTCATCCAGGTCCGCATAACATAAATAGTGCAAAAGAGAATGCTATACTCCTGCTCGCCTCCTTTAAGACCCGGGAAAGCTATCTCAATTGCGTTGGCCTCTACGTGGCTCTGATCAATAAGAAACTACTGAGGAGCCCAACGACACCCTAACCTTTTAACTATTTTTAACGCTTCAGCGACAGTAGCGTTATCTTCCTTGCTAACGTAAAAATGCGCACCAATACTCCAACAGTCATGACTATCGCGAATATACAACGAAAACAGGTGCCAATCATACCTGTTCGTCTTATGTATAGAATTGACAAGGGTCAGCCAGCCAAAACGTCGAAGCTTCTCTAGTTGATTTTTATGGACAAAAACGAAACCCTGGGTATGTTGGTGAGAAACTCTATAGTGCTCAACCTGATACTCGTGGTTTTTTAAAAAAAAATCATCTCCTGAACGTCCAATGGCAGTTGTGGATTACCGATAAGAGGAGCATTCTGAAATACTTGAACTTTGTTTTTTATATTGGCAACCTCTTTACACTTTAACTCGCTCATGCTTTCACCAAGCCCTAAATTTTCTTTTCCATATTCTTTAATTGCGCTAGTTATCGCCGGAGATGGATAGTTTTTTACGGCTTCTTGCTCAACTAAAACACGAACAGTTTTCGAATGTTTTAGCCTTTCACTATCTTCCAAAGTATGCGCATGATCAGCCGAGTTTGAATACTGTTCAACCCGTACTTCTTGTTCAGTAACCAAGTGATATACCTTGATTTTGGCGGAATATTGATTACTGGGGCGAACCTTGGTCTTCCTACATTTTTCGATTGGTACTCCTTCTTTTCGACCACTTGATTCGTTGTGCTTGGTGAACCGGCAGGTATATACTTTCCAAGAATTTCCATTGTTATGGTTTTTGTAGTTAAATTGGGTCCAGATATTGGTTACAAGGGGCCACCATTTGTCATCAAACTCTCTTAATAGAATTGTAACTGGTTGGTTAACATTAAAGAGAATATTACGTTTCTCGTCAGGGGTTAAATTTAAATTTATTAAACTCATTAATTCACGAAAAAAAAATTTAAATGAAAACTTGGTGTAATTTTTTGAGAAAATATGTAATCAAAAAAAAAAAAAAAAAA
>QKWP01001230.1:0-19004 GCA_003550325.1 Gigaspora rosea | reverse complement strand
TTTTTTTTTTTTTTTTTTACCTTGACTTTAACTAACAGATTTTTTTTTGTTTCTTCGGCATTCTTGTTGAGTGGTCTTGTTTCTTGTATACATCTTCGCGGGTGGTTTTGCGCACGTTCTTGTAGGGTGGTCTTACGTGTTTCTTAGCGTATGGTCCACGTTTTTTCAGAGTGGCTTGTTTGGTGAGTTTTTTTTCTTTTATTTTTCTTTGTCTTGACTTAACTAATGTTTTTTTCTTTTATTTCTTGTTTCTTCGGCTTTCTTGTGTGTGTTCTCGTGGGTAGTTTTGCGTTCGTCCTCGTGGGGTGGTCTTGCATTTGTCCTCGTAGGGTATCTTGTGTTCGTCCTTGTGGGGTGTCTTGCATTCGTCCTCGTGAGGTGGTCTTGCATTCGTTCTCGTGAGGTTGTCTTGCGTTCGTTCTTGTAGGGTTGTCTTGTGCGGTTCCCCAGCATTTCTGTAGTGCTTGTTTGGTGGGTAGTTTCTTTTGGTTTTTTTCTTTTATTCTTTTTATTAACTAACTTTTTTTTTCTTTTCTTCTTTTAGTATGTTTTCGTCATTGGAGTCGTCGCTCTTGGAGTTAAATTCGTCATTGTCACCTTGGCTTTAAGTCGTCGGTGCTTGTGACTTCATCGTGGTTTTTGGTGTTGTTGATACTTCATTGGTGCTTATAATTTCGTAGTATAGATTAGAGTAGGGTTACAGTTTGGGTTAGGATTCGGGTTAGAGTTCGGATGCTCGTCACTTTGTGGTTTTTTTTTTTTTTTTGTTTTTTTTTATATTTATAGTGCTGTAGTGCGATTTATCGTTTGTTTTATTCTTCTTTTTTTTTCTTTTTTTTTTAATAAAAATCTTAAAATTCTTAAAATTTTTTTATAAAATTTGCAATTTATGTTGATTGGTCGGTTCCAAGCGATTGATCACGTGTTCACGTGATCAGTTTTGATTGGTCGATCATAGGGATGCACAACTGTGCAGTTGTACAGAATTCTTAAACCCTAATTTTAAAATAGTACCCTCTACCTTTAAAATTAACAGTTTAAGGATTCACAAGCATTTATCTCAAAGTGATTAGTTAATTATAGAGATCATGCACAAGTACTACGATTAATTGAAGTAATATTAATAGTAATTTGTCAAAAATTTTGTTGTCAAAATGCAGTTATTAAATTTTAGCACAACTATTATAGTTTCTGATCATCTTTTTTAGTTATTGTGATAATAAAATTAATTGACCAAATAATTTATTTTTCACCAATTAAAAATTTCATATACCAAGTTTGGCAAGTTATAATCTAAATGCTCAAAGTTTTATTTTTTTGTTATATATTAGTAGATTATATTAGAAGTTTTAAAAATTGAAATATTTTAATGGTTGATTAATACTAACTAATAAATTATTTACTTTTTAGCCTATAAGTGTACAGCATTATATAATATAATAATCTTAAATATAAAATTTTAATAATATATTGTGTTTATTTAATATTTTATAATTAGAAGATAAATTTGTATAGAATTTTTTTAACATTTAATTGTTTAATCGTGTCTAAAAGCTTAACTTATTCAGGTGTTATGATGAAATACAGTATAAGAACGATATCGTAAATAGCTTATAAAAATATATATATATATTTTTGAATACTTAGATCAAATCAACTGCCAAATGACCCATGTGATGTTTGATCAGGTTGGGATCATGAAAGTAATAATTAATTAGTAATTATGAATCGATTACATCAAAGATCAAAAAAAGATCAATGAAACATCAATGTGGCTATTAATAATTATATTATGCCATTAGCAATTTTTATTGTACGTTTTAATCGATTTTAAGCCATTTTGATTTTTTTTTAGAAATCAAGTAATATATTAATAAACAAAGCCAGTAATATCAAAAATAAATCAAACAAAAAATGAGATATAACTTAAACTTGAAATACTTAAAATAATTCTTTGGAAAGAATAATTATGTACAAATAGCACTACAAAAGTCATATCAAACTGGTTTAATATAAAATGCAAATCTGACCACAATGTCATGTGAAAATATAACCAATCAAAGAATGGTATTTGTTCATATTATTTCAGTCCTCAGATAACTATAAAACCTCTGAATACATTTATATCACATTATTTTTTTTATATCACCTTTGGTTGTACACTTAATGAGTATCCGTAGGCCGTACTAAATTTAGTACAAAATACTTAATTTAATACAGTAGAAAAACCAAATTTTTAAAAAATTTTGATTTTTGATCTCAAATTAAATTTATACAATATATAAATATATATCTATATTTTATTTTAATGAAATAAAAACTTTGTTGATTTAACAAAAATTATATTGTCAAGTTTAAAATATTATACCAAATATAAAAATAAAATTCATTTAATTTTAAAAAAAATTACAAATTTTATAATATCTTTTGATTGGATAATTGAAATTTAACGATTTTGGTACTATTCGAATCGCCTCATTGAGACGAATCGAATGGTATTAAAATCATTAACTTTGGGCCAATAATAAACAAGATAATAATGAGTTAATAATTTTATAAAAATTTAATTATCTTTATATTTAGCAGTCCAAATTTGATGATTTTGGGACCATTTGATTCTTCTCGATGAGGCAGTTCAAATGGTACCAAAATCGTCAAATTCTGATCACCCAATCACAAGATATTAGCAAAAAATGATTTGTGCCACAGTTTTATTATTATAAAACTGCAGCACAGATTGTTTTTTTGCAAATATCTTGTAATTGGGTGATTAGAATTTGACGATTTTGGTACCATTCAAACTGCCTCATCGAGACGAATCAAACAATACCAAAATCGTTAAATTTGGACCACTAAGTATCAAGATATTAGTAATTAAATAATTTCTATAAAAATATAATTATATTAATATCCAATAATCAAAATTCAATAATTTTAATACTATTCAATTTATCTTAATGAGATATTTCAAATAGTATAAAAGTGATCAAATTCTATTTACTAAACTATAAAATATTTATTAAAAATGATTTGTGGCGCAGTTTTGTATAAGAATTTAATCTTCTTATTTTTAAATTTTTATTAGAAATTGTATTTTTATAATTATTTGTGCTACTATAATTAAAATTTAATGAATTTTATACTATTCAAACCATCTCATCGAGACGAATCGAATGGTATCAAAATTATTAATGGTTTGGATTTACTGTTTTGTACTAAATTTAGTACATTTTGCAAAATGCATAAAAAATCCAAAAAATTAAAAAACTCAATTTTTTTTATATACAAAAATCTGATAAATCTTCAAAAATTGTTTAGCAAAATTTTTTTTTATATTAATAATAAAATTATTAAGAAAAAAATTTTTTAATAACCTTAATTTTTGTGTAACAATGCCCGTACTAAGTTAAGTACATTTCCGTCTGTATTTTTATTATAAAATTACTAGTAATTTTCAAATTGTGGCTTAGCACAAAAAATTTTTTCTAAAAAAAAGAACTTTTTAGAAAAAAAATCATATAAAATCAAAAATAAGACTTAAAGTTATCAAACTTTTTAGACATAATGCTCCATATCTAACAAATTATAAAGAGTTATTAAAATCATAATTAATAATTAAAATTAGCAGATAATCAGGTTTAAAATGTGTCATAATTTAGTACTTTGTACTAAATTTAGATGGGTAAATCCTATCCATTAAATTTAAACTGATACTTATCAAGATATTAATTATTTAACAATTTTTATATATACCTAATTATCTCTCTATGCAGCAGCCCAAATTTAATGATTTTGGTACCATTTGATTAGTCTCAACGAGGCAGTTCGAATGGTATCAAAATCGTTAAATTCTAATCATCCAATTACGGGATATTTGCAAAAAATGATTTATGGTGCATTTCTATTATTTAAAGAACTGTGCCACAAATAGTTTTTTGCCAATATCTTGTGATTGTTTTATTGAAATTTACTGATTTTGATACCATTCGAACCGTCTCATCGAGATGAATCAAATGGTACTAAAATCATTGAATTTGAGCTGCTGCACATAGAATTAATTAAATTTATATAAAATAGTTAAATTATAATATATTAAAATAATGATGATTTACATAGTACAAATAATAGAATTTATAATATAAATATATTCATTTTTATTAATAAAATAGTTTAATAAATAAAAAAATATAAAGAATTCAATTTTGTTAATATTTTAATATAATTTACTATATAAAATATATAAATAAATCAATTATATATATATATAATAAACTACCAATTTTTAAATAGTATAACCTTTAAAAAAGGATTATTTAAACTGTTTTAAAAAACTATTTTTTAAATAAAATAACTATTTAATTACTGATCCGAATAAGATCTGCAGAATTTTTATATTAGAATTTGGGGCAAATTACTATGATTTTATTATATACTGGAATCTGATATCGGTCCAATGAAAAATATTTTTTTTATTAAGTTAATAGCTCATGTCAATTAATTGAAAGTTGTAGAGCTCACTGAGACGCATCTAATAGTGGTTAGATCATTCAAATCGGCCTAGTTTACGCTGAGATATTGCTAAAAAATGATTGACTGACTATAAAAATTCTAACTAAAAATTTTATATAGTCGGTCAATCATTTTTTAGCGATATCTCAGCATATACTGGGCCGATTTGAATGATCTAACCACTATTAGATGCGCATTAGTGAGCTCTACAACTTTTAATTAATTGACATGAGCTGTTAACTTAATAAAAAAATACTTTTCATTGGACTGACGTCAGATTCCAGCATACAATAAAAATTTATATTGTACTTATCCCCAAAATTTACTATTGTCCCAATATGGCAATATTGCCAATTTTATCCGGATCATCAATTAAAAATTAAAAATAGATCTAAATTAATTTAATTTTTTGTCTTCTGGGTCGATAGCATAGCGGTTATGCTCCAAGGATACAAATCGAAAGGTTGCTGGTTCAATTCCTCCCAAAGGCGAAATACAAGAGCCAGCTGATTATGGAGTTATATGACATACTTAACTAGACAGACATTATTTCAAGACTTTGTGGCTGTGAAGCGAATTGAATTAGAATCCCAATTTGGAAGTAACCGAAGTCACAAGATATAGTAGGAAGATCTTTGCCTGCGAACTTGGGGGCGTCTAGCATTGGTTAGGATTTGGGGGTCAATGTTCCCTCGAACTATAAAAATTCGGCACTCAGGCGGTACAGAACATCGCCTGCAGCGACCTTCGAGGCACCCAGGAGTTGTTAGATCATAATTATGACCTCTCCGGAGATCTCTCAATAAAGGTTACGGCTTGGTATAGCAAATAGAGATGGGGTTGGGGTTCATAGTAGGAACTCGATAGTTGTGGACTAGATACAAACTAGAGCTGGAATATTGAGTCTGGCGAGATGTTCGAAGGAAAAAAAATTTAAAATTTTTATATTTTTGTAATTTTATTATAAATTTTATACAATATAATTTTTTTAATACTGTACTAAATTAAGTATACCAAAATTTTCAAAGAATGTAGAAAGTTTAAAACTGATTTGTACAAAATTTTTATTTGTAAATATTGCTAAAATTATACAAAAAATTAATTCTAATATTCAAATATATTTTAACAAAATTTGAATAAATTTAGTTAAATATATAATTTAAAACAATTTTTTTTGTATATACTAAATTTAGTATATTGGCTATATGAATACTCATTAATAATACAATTTCCTAAAAAACATAAGTGTAACCAGGACCCCTGAATAGAC
Organism: Gigaspora rosea; assembly: GCA_003550325.1. NCBI lineage: Eukaryota > Fungi > Glomeromycota > Glomeromycetes > Diversisporales > Gigasporaceae > Gigaspora > Gigaspora rosea. The sequence continues at coordinate 13,225 of QKWP01001230.1, read as the reverse complement.
TATAAAAAACGTTTGTCGTGATAATTGATGTGATATCTACTATGTTTACTAGTATTAAAATGGCAAAATTGTATGGTTACACTTATGTTTTTTAGGAAATTGTATTATTAAGTGTACAACCAAAGGTAATATAAAAAACAATGTGATATAAATGTATTCAGGGTCCTGTGTAACTGTACAATTTTTCTATTTTACTACTAGTAAACATAGTAGATATCACGTTAATTATCACGATGAATGTTTTTTATAGTCTATTCAGGGGTCCTATAACCATACACTACATTGCACTCCATTCATGGTAATTTTAATGATCAAATTATTTCAACAGTTGAATTAATTTTGATGGTTAATTTAATTTCAACCGTTAAATTAATTTTGACTATTAAATTAATTTCAACTGTTGGATTAATTTCAACTATTGAAAATAAATTTGGTTTCAATAGTTGAATTTAGTTTTCAACTGTTGAAATTTTCAAAATTAAAATTTAATTTCACTGCCATCTATACAGGTGGACATAGTTGGTAGAACAATAATTAAAGCGATCATGACAGGCCTCAGAACCAAGTTAGTGAACTCCTACATTGAAAATTACTCGATAAGGGAGGGAGATGAATTCTGAATTGGCAGGTTACACACAGATGCCTCAAGTAACCGGGTGAGCTGTAATTTAATTGTAAGGTTCAAAGTACTGAAAATAGTAATAGCATTAGATAATATAACTATTTTTCATAAATAAAAGTACAGCATGACTGCCAATTTAAAAAAAAAAATATATATATATATACTAATAATAAAAGTATCAAAATTATTACAATCTAAAAAAGAGAAATTCAAAGTTTTATCAAAGCAAACAAAATAAAAAGAAAAAACTAAAAATATAACAAAAGGTAATAAGGTACTAACTAACAACTCCAATAACTTACACTAGCAACCAAAAGTACTAAAACTATTATTTAAAAAATCTATGAAAGAAAGATGTAGAAAATATCAAGAACAAATAAAATAAAAAAAACTAAACATATAACAAAATATGTACTAAAATAGGTGAGATACTAACTAATGACACCAACAATATACATTAACAATGAAAAGTATCGGAACTATTATCTAAAAACTTAGAAAGAAAAAAAATTAAAGTTAATACTGGCCAAAACTAAATACCAAATAGATGACTAAAAAAAAATGTAAAAAAAAATTACTTATATACAGATTTAATATTAAGTAACTGGTATTAATTATCATTTGGTAAATGAATACAGATTTTAAAATAACAAATAATATTTTATTATTCATAAATAATACATGCCAGAATTAATATAAATTTAGAAATAAGGCTATACAAATTAAAATAGTTGTTTCTTATTATATGGGACAAGCAAATAGGATCTAGCCGGCTAGCAAAAAATGTTACAGTTGTCCCTCTCTATAATTACCAAGTCCATAGCACCCTATTTTGGTGATTGTTAAGAGGTGTGACTATAAATAAAATACCTCATTATGGTCATCTTTAGGTGAAATGTGGCGTGCTTCCATCTAAAACTTTTTTCTTACTAAGTTAACAATACATGCTCACTAATTAAAAGTTGTAGAGCTTACCGTGACGCATCTAATGGTAGTTAGATTATTCAAATCGGCCCAGTGGATAGCGAGATATCATCAAAAAAAACCGATTGACTGACTATATAAAATCTCTATGTAAACAATATTTGTTTACATAAGAGATTTTATATAGTAGGGTGTGGTGACTTAGAGAAGCTGTCTGGTTGTTACCCCTCCAAGCGGCAGGTCTAGAGTTCAAATCCCACTGAAGACGAATTGGAAAATAGGCCTGTGTTACGATAACATTTGTTCATCGATCGGTCGGGTATATTACCTGTAACCTTGGTACCACCATCTTGAATGGGAGCTTCGGTGTAGTTGTGTAAGTTACACAGACAAATCCAAGGGACCGAAACAATTGAAACCCGTTTGGCAAGTCCCGAGTGGAGAGGTAGCTGGACTTACGACAGTACTGGGGAAAAGAATCTTAGCGGGGACTGACCGGAAAATCTGAACAGGCAAGAGCCCCTATGGCAAAGGGGGCCCACCAACCTGGCCGCTGGAGTTGCACCGGAGGAAAAGGTCATGTGTTATAGAAGCATGAACCAAGGAAAGGGAGACCTTAGGCACCTAAAGCCTGGCAGACCAATCCTTCCGGGCCACCTGGATTGGTAGTCTGGAATGACTGGGGAAAAGAATCCGAAGAGTAACTGACCAGATACTGGGGTTTAGTGAACTTCGCAAGGGCAGACGGAACTGACCAACCAGCAAGAAGTAGAAGCATGGAGGTGTGTACGTGTCAAAACCCAACAGAGCTCTGGGTGCACCAATATAGGAGTCTTAGGACGTTAAGAGGATCTGGGACCACCAGTAACAGGTATAGCTAGTCTAAGTGCATGTAGTAGTAGAGTCGGGTTGGCCGAGCCTCATGATGCTATCCAACTATATCAGGGACTGGAAGCTTCAGCGAAACATGCCTGGGTACTCGGCACCATAGCGGGAAGTACAGTTGTTCACACATTCCCGAATTCGGAACGTTAAATCCTGGGTCCCCAAGTCGCAGGAAAATCGGCTAGTTGTGGCAGCATGCAGGCTTGAGATACTTACCCAATGCGGTAGAGGCAGCTGCATGGCTTGAGATACGAACTCCCGAGAAGTACGCTAGTAAGGAAACAGGTATACCAATTTGGAAGCAGCAAGCGCCTACCTGGAATCACATACACCAAATTGGGAGTAATGATAGTAGAAAATGTGGGTAAAGTGGCGGACATGTGAATACTAACTGTTGGTTGGGGAAAAGGGACGTTCAAAATCAGGCTAGCTGTATAAATGGGAATATGGTAGGCTCTAGTAGGTTTAGGTTATGGATAAAATAGTCCAAGTCTCGACACTTAGTAAATAGTATAATAGTTGTAAGCAATATATTGTAACGATTAATATACACTCAATAAAGTTAGAGGCATGACCTCACCTTAACAACAAAAAAAAAAAAAAGATTTTATATAGTTAGCTGATCGTTTTTCGAAGATATCTCACCATCTACTGGTTGATCTGGATGATCTAACTACCGTTAGATGCGTCTCGACGAGCTCTACAACTTTTAATTAGTAGACATGTATTGTTAACTTAGTAAGAAAAAAGTTTTAAATGGAAGCACTCTACATTTCGCCTATAGTGATTTTCATATGTAATCTCTGTCACAGATTTTTATATAGTTGACCAATCGTTTTTCGACGATAACTCGCCATCCACTGGGCCGATTTGGATGATCTAACCACCGTTAGATGCGTCTTCTCAATGAGCTCTACAACTTTTAATTAGTGGATATGTATCGTTAACTTAGTAAGGAAAAATTTTAGATGGAAGCACTCCACATTTCACTTATAGGATTACTCTCCAGTTGACAGGCGGATTATCAATTAATAAATAATTTTAAATATACATAAATATGAAAATTGGCCAATCAGATTATATAATCCATATTTAGTTAAAAATTGGTGACTATAATAAGGTTTTTTTATTAATAAAATTGTTAAAAAATCAAATTTTCATGGTAATAGTAATTATAACAATTGTGACTATAATGAGATTTTTATCTATGTTTAGTGATTTAAGCCACATGGTTTTAGTTGGCTGGCTTAGCCAGCTGACTAAATCATTGGCTAAGCAGCTGGCTAACAGCTAACTATTGGCCTGCATTCGGAATATTTCGGGAGATTTTTTATAAATACTTTAGTGTCCATTTATTTTCCTTTTCAGAATTTATCAGATTTTTATAATAGTTAGCTTTTTAGCTGCATTAGCCAGCCAATCATATTACATCAGCTGGCTTAGCCAGCTAAGCTAACTTAGCTGCGGCTGCATTAGGCGGCTTAAATCACTACCTATGTTTGAGTCTGTCGCACAAAATCGGGTACTTAAATAGAGGTGTGACTATATGGGGCGTAACTATAGGGAGGTCAGACTGTATATTTAAAAAGTTTTTTAATATAAAAATTTTTATAAAATAATTTTTCAAAAAAATTTTGTATAAAAAAAATTTTTAACTTTTCTAAAAAAGTAACCTAGCTAGGAAACAAGAAACAATTTTATTTGTTTGCATGGCCTAATATAAAATATTATAATAATATACCAAAACTTTTTGTTTGGTTCCTAATAACATTTTATGAATAATGTAAATTAGAATAGAATGTACAAAGAAACTTTATATATGAATCAATTTTTTTTATATTGATTAATATAGAGTTGCTTTATTTAATTTATGCATTAATATATAAATTAACCAATTATATAAATATCTTATCTAGATCTAGATATAACTAGTATTAGGAAATAACAGGTTATATTACTTTTTTTAAATAACCAAGGTCATGGGACTGTTATGAGCCATATGACTATTGGTTATAAGTTATAAGATCATAAATTTTTACTACTTTAAAAATTTGCTAGCCAATCCAAATTTAAGCTTGGTATAAATACAAAAATCAAAACACCTAAAAATCAACATTTTATCTATAAAACTGATTCTATATACTAACAAAAAGTTTTCTTGTAAAGTTTTAGTATTGTTAAAGCTTTTTTTGTTTTTTTTTTAACTAACTTATTACCAAAATCTAATCTTAATCTAATAGTGAAATTTTTTTAATAAAAATTTTTTAAAACTAATTTATTAATTTGGACCAATTTATAATACTGACCTAAATTAAGTTTAGACCATATGGTTATAAGGTCATATACTCTGCTTATATGGCCAGTCATATGTCATAAGTCATAAGTTATATCAGTCATATAATATCATTTGCCAACACTGGATATAACTGTTATCCTTTTATTTGAATAGAATATAAAACTGTGTATTAGATTTTATTAAAGGTTACAACCTTTTGGATAAAGAGTTATCTAGGTACAAGCACTACCTACATCATGGGGCCAGAGACCCAGGATGTCTTAAAATGGACATAAGCTATCTTACAAGCACAGTAAAGAATCAGAGGCCTTTTAGCATCTATTGATCTCCACAGAATGATAACTCTGCCTTTAAGGGATGTGACAAATCCTAAAGGTATCTAAAGACCTTCAGGATAGCAGAGGAAGGTAAAAAAAAATTAAAAAATTTTTTTTTAAAAAAAAATCCGGGTTGCCGGGTTATAAAATTTATTTTATGTTATGAAAACCAAGAATTAACTTTGTTTCGCCTAATTTTTCATTTTTTATTGCTTTTTTACATTGCAACTGATTTGATGATCATGTGATAGTGATATATCACAGGTGCAATAAATATATTAATTCTTTATTGTTTATTTATTTATTGAAATATATTTTTATTAAATAATAAGTCTATTATAAAAATAAATTTTAAAATTTTAAAAATTCTAACTATAGTTTTGGAATTTCGGGTTCCATTGTTTCGATTTTTTTAAAAAAATCCGAAGCTGTTTTAAATCAAAACCTTCTGTAACCTGTTTGAGTTAAGTTTTGTTTCGGATACCATGTTTAATTTTTAGGGTTGGACCAGAGTTCGTAGCATCTAAAATAACGCTATTTTTTTTAGCAAAATAGCTAGCAGCAATTGCCTTGTGCTAAGAGCGAAATTTGCTACTTTTGCACTAAACGCGTGATTATTACCTTTGTTCTTGAACTGATTATATAAATGAGTAATTATATGTATATTTTAGATGATGACCGGAGAACTCACTGAAATGATAGATGAAAATCTCACAGAAGAAAAATATGATTGCATTAAAATTTATACTTAATAAATATAAATTTGTAATTAGCTATTTTGTTAATTTTATAATTTCACTAAATTATTTTTGCTATCAACGTCCGGGGCCCCAGTAGGTCCAGATGTACTTGTAGATCAAGATAGATGTGAATTTGCAGATGTAGACGATCATGTAAGTCTAGACGATCTTGTAGGTTTAAGTGATTCTGTGGGAATAGATGAGCCTGTAGGTTGGGTCGGGTGTGTAGGCAACAATGATGTATTTATAGATCGAGATGAATCTGTAGGTGATGAGCTTGAGTTTCGAGATGAATTTGTAGGTAATGAGCCTGTGTGTCGAGATGAATCTGTAGGTAATGAGCCTGTGTGTCGAGATGAATCTGTAGGTAATGAGACTCTAGGAAATGAGCCTGTGTGTCGAGATGAATCTGTAGGTAATGAGCTTTTAGACAATGAGCTTGTGTGTCGAGATGAATCTGTAGATAATGAGCCTTTAGGCAATGTGCCTGTGTGTTGAGATGAATCTGTAGGTAATGAGCCTTTAGGCAATGAGCTTGTGTGTCGAGATGAATCTGTAGATAATGAGCCTTTAGGCAATGAATCTGTAGGTAATGAGCCTTTAGTCAATGAGCCTAATGAATTTGTAGGCAATGAGCCTGTATGTCGAGATGAGTTTGTAGGCAATGATGGATTTGTAGGTTGAGATGAATCTGTAGGTGATGAACCTATAGGTTGAGACGTTCCTCGAGATGAGTTTGTAGTTCGAGATGAATCTGTAGGTGATGAGCCTGTAGGTTGAAATGATCTTGTTTGTGTAGGCGATTTTGCAGGCAATCTTGCAGATATAGACGAACCTATAGTTATAGATAAGTCTGTACGTCGAGATACATCTGTAGGGAATAAACTTGTAGGTGTAGGTGGTCCTGTAGATATAAACGAGCCTGTTAACGTAGGTAGGAATGAATCTGCAGGCTGAGGTTGAGGTTTAATTATAGGTTGAGATATCAATGTGCTTGTAGGGGCTACAGTAGATGTGCCACCATGACCACCACCTCCGCCGCCTCCACCTCCGCCGCCTCCACCTCCACCACCTCCACCTCCGCCGCCTCCACCTCCACCACCTCCACCTCCGCCGCCTCCACCTCCACCACCTCCATTGTCTCCGTCACCATTTTTACCAGTAGGATTTGGAATTGTGAATGATGGTATTGTGACTGTGAATGATGTTATTGTGGTTGTGAATGATGTCAACACTGTAGTTGTACTTGTGAATGATGTCAACACTGTAGATGTACTTGGATTTGAAATAGGGCAAAAATTATTTTTATTAGCTATTCTTATGGTGTGGTCGTCATTGTCAATTATAACATATATAGTCTACAGAAAAAAATAATTAAGAAATGATTAGAATTATTACTTTTGCAATATGAATATTATGTTAACTACTTAAAAAAAAATTTTTAGCCATTAATCTTTAACTTAGCCAACATTAACACAATCTCGATAATTTGGGCCAACGATTAACATAATTCAGCCCAGAATTAAAGGGCAATGTTTATGTGATCTAATTGTTACAATTCTTATAGTTGTGTTCGTTCCTTGATATATATCAGATATAGTCAACTTGGACATAACGAAAATTTTATAATTTGAAGTTTACCTGGAGAAATGGTGCACCAAGGATTATTGAATTTAAAGGTCCAGATGAGTCATCAAATATAGATACACATTTTCCCTGAATCATATTACAACTCGGTACTACTATTCCAATTACTCCAGAATCAGTTGTAACATCAAATGATATAGGAACAGGGGTTGACATTATCCAATTTCCATCACTAGATTTAGTAGCATTTAAATTTTTAAAAAATTCACTAGAATAACCTCCAAGGGAAATTTTATTATGACTAGTGCTAATAAGCGAATCAGTCACTGGCGCTGGAATTATGAGAGGTGATTCATCAATCCATATCAGATTAACTTGGATTTTCCAATAAGTAGTATCATTTAAAGTTGATATTTTATATATATTATTAGTATCTGCATTAAAAACTCTATTAGATTGTTTAGAAAATTATATATAATTATTTGGCAAGCATGCTACAAAATAGCAGCCTAATAATTTTAATTTTTGTGTACTAACCTGAGATAAACCTAGAATCCATTCCTCCAAATGTGATTGTACCAACAGCGCAATTACTATTGGGAAGTGCAAGTCCGATAGTTTGGTCGTAGGCATTATCCGCCAGTTGATTCCAAATCTGCATTTAGTTTAAATCATACATAGCAGGTCAATATAAAGGTTATAGATTTTTGAAATTAATATAATTACCTGAGAACTAAATCCGAGTCCCATTATTCCTTCAACTGGATTTTCTGCTTTAAGAGCGCCATTTATTTTATTATACAATAAAAATGAAAATTTGTTTTTAAACGTAAAACTATTAATTGTAATGAAGTCACTGCCAGTATATCCGTTGACAATAGATCCATCTAAATAATTAATTGATTTTGGTTTATAATTCCCCTTAAAAGATGTTGAATTATCTGAAGCAAATATATCTTGTCTATTAGCACAATCGCCACTTAACGATCGTCCGCAAAATTCACTGCATAAACCGAAATCATTAGAGGAGGTATCAGGTATTAAATCAATGTTTTGGGGTACATTTGATCCGATTTGAATCTGAATTAATGAAACTGAATTTGGATCATTTATATCAAATTTATTTATATTAAGTATTAAAGGATTAGTAGCACGTTCTTTGTTCACATTTTGGTTGAGGCTGGGAATTTTTTCGTCATATTTTTTATAATTGATAACTTTCGGATTATAATTTTTAACAATTCTTTTAGCATTCTTGTTTATGGTAAAGATAAAAAAGGAAAGTTCCAAACAAATAATAATAATGATAAAATATATAATGAAATGTAATTTATATACACGAGAAAAAGGATTTAAAAAACGAGACATATCCATTAATCATAAGTATTAGGATATATTATAGATTTATTGAAGAACAACTCGATTATTTTATATAAGTTTAAAACAGATCGTTGAATAAAATTTTATAGATAAATACGATATTCTTCAAACATCAATTATTTCTTTTAAATAAAAAAAATTTTTTTTTGATTTAACCAAATTTATTTAGCTACTAAAAATGAAATGCATAACATAGGCTTTAACAGTATGATTTTTCAATCTGTAATTGACAGCTGAAAGCTATTTCCGCAAATCACATAAATAATCATTTGTAAAACGGGATTATTCGTAAATATTGGAACCTTTTAATCGCATAAAAATTGTTCCAAAGTTTCGATCCTTGAATTTGTTATTATTAAAAATTTAAAATTGTAAGATTGTATTTGATAGGTTGATTGCCTTCTGCGTTATTAAATTACTTATGAAACGCTTATGAAACTGTTCATTATTATAAAACTTGCCCAATTAAATTGTATGCATTAATTGACTGACTAGTGGTACTACTGTATTAAGGAGGGAGAGTGTATGTGTTTAACTGATTTAACTCTAATAATTACTAGGAGATACCGGTAAGTTTCTGATTTACTCGAATAAAGGTCTCTTCAGCACTACACTAGCTTACTTCCTTTATTTATTTTAAGTAAAATCGAAGTGAACTTCTCTACATGTATCTCTCTTTATTGAAGTCAAATTCATTCGTTTATATACAGATATATATTTGAATTTAATATACGACACGTTAACGTGTTACCTAGAACATTAACGTGCTATCTAACACGCTACGTTAGGTTGTTCAATCGACTAATTAATCAAAACTAGAGCTTCGATCCTATTTTTGACGGGCAATCCGGATCCTATTAAATCCAGATTGAATCCGTATTAGATTACATATAAAGCTGGCTTTTTAGCACGTCTTAAGATCCGTTATTTAAGTTCTTTGATCAATCCGAGTAAAAATCTCTGATCTGGATATCTGAATCTGTTTAGATTTAAAGATCAATTTGGGTTGTCGGATTAAGGATAATTAGGATTGATCACTAATTTCGGATTTTCTAATGGGATTCGAAGATTATTTTCCTCTACGTATGAAAATATGGAAAATAGAGGATTAGCTCGCATTTTCTTAGCAATGTACTAGTCGTTCATGAGCTACTTTATTTTATTTGAAAGTTTTTGCCATTTTTTTCTTATAATAGATTTCTTAATAATATTTTTTGTAAATTTTTTGACAATTTCCAAGAAATTTTTTTTACAATATATTTATAAAATTAATAAAAGGGTTCTATTATATGAAAGAATGATGAGGACTTTCAGATAAAAAAAAACTGTTAAGATTAATTAGGTCATTATTGAGAAAAATTTTTTGATTGTTATTGATTTTATATAATAAACGGTCATCGTTTATCATATAAAAATTGATAAAAATCGAAAAATTCAAAGTACTTTTTCTCAACAATGGCCTAATTAATCTTAAACGATTTTTTTTTTATCTGAAAGTTCTCAACATTCTCTTTCATGTAATAGAGCCTTTTTGTTAATTTTATAATTAGATTGTAAAATAATTTCTTGCAAATTGTCAAAAAAATTTCAAAAAATATTATTAAGAAATCTCTTATAAGAAAGAAAATAGTGAGAACTTTCGAATAAAATAAAAGTAGCTCATGAACGACTAGTAAATTGCTAAGAAAATGTGATCTAATTCTCTATGTTCCATATTTTCATACATAGAGGAAGTATAATTAAAAATAATCTTCGAATCCCATTAGAAAATCCGAAATTTTACATTATGTACCCTGACTATGTTTTGATTAATAAGTCGATTGAACACCCTAACGCTACGTGCTATTAACAAAGATACCACTAAGCCTAACACGTTGATGTGTATTCTAGAACTTACCCCTTAACACGGTACGTTCTAACACGTTAACGTGCCTGTGCCGTGTTACAAAGGAGGTGATCATATGTTGATCATCAAGATGTTGATTAACATTCAATGAATATACAAGAATAGATTTATATAAGATCTATATACAAATGTGGGGGTAAACTAGGTATAAACCAATTTCGCTGACAACCATTTCGCCGACAACTATTTCGTTGACAAATTTGGCTAAAGGCAGATTGTCGATGAAACAGTAGTGTTCCTCACGGGCCGGGTCGGGCCGGGTTTAGCAAAAACCCGAATTCGAACAGGAAAACCGGTCCGGGCCCAAGTATAACCCGTACCCGAATATTTGATACCCGACCCGAACCGGAACCGGTATAAGTATACCTTACTCACGTGAAAATAAAGCATTTTAATGCGCAGAAGCTACGGACAGTTCTTAGGGACAGTTCAGTGACCGGAATTAGTATTAGGGTTAGGGTTAGGCAGGTGAATTTAGTTAATGTCAGTCAGCATGCACTGTCCGTAAGAACTGTCCGTAGACTCTGCGATTTTAATGCACTCCCAGTCACGGGTTAATTAATGACTTGCGTCACTAAAGAACCCGTGACAGGAGAACCTGGGTAGAATAAAGCCCTCTCGCAAATAATTTATAACCAACAAAAGCCAAACTCGGGTTTTGCTGAATTTCACTGACAGACATTTCACCGACAAAGTAATTCCTATAATTGTCGAAAGGTTAGTGTAATTTTTAAAAAAATTTGTCGGTGAAATAAACTTGTTGGTGAAACAAGATGTCAGTGAATTGATTATCGGTGAAATGACATGGATACAATTATGTCTGTTAGTAAAATGGATTGTCAGTATTACGACTTCGGAAAGTTAGCCCGTAACCTATTTTGATATAGTGACACTACACGTATTAATATTACTCATATCACTTAATTTAAATAATTGCAATATCCCTATCAAATAGAGGTCCAATCTTTAATTACTCAGATGACCTTGATACATACGATTTTCTGGAGATCGAAATAATGTACAAGTATTAGGCCATGTAAAATTAATTAATTGGTTTTCGTAACCTGGCCGGGTCAAAAATTTAAAAAGTTTATAATTTTATAGAATTTTATATATGAAATTTAAAAAAAAAAAAAAAAGCCGGCCGGCTGGAAAAGTTTCATGTTATGAAAACCAAGTAATTAAATTTGTATGGCCTTTATTTTCATAACATTATAGATAAAAAATAGGTACTGTATATGGGGTAGTGTTCCAAATCGTTAGTTGAAAAACCAACTAGTTGGCAACTTTTCAACTAGTCGATTTAAAAAAAACTTAAACAACCAATCGATTTATTATCAACTGGGAATTAATTGTTAGTTATCAACTAGTTATCAACTAGGTATCAACTAACTATAATTTATATTAATCAACTAAACAACTATTATTATTAATCGTAATGATATAACAGAAATCCTGAAATCACAACCATTGATTGGTAACTAATAATACTTCTCGGGTTGATATGTATCTGGTGAACATTTTTTTTTATTTCAACTTTGCTAGTTTTCAATGTGTTTTACACCAACAGGGTATCCTCCAAATCATAAAGACACTATTCTTCGTATATAATATGAATTGCTCCGGGTACCAATCATAGAGGCAGTACTTTACAGCAGGGATGGTAAATGACCTGGTTGCTGAGCTTAACTCCGAAGATTGATGTTAGGGAGGCCATGTGACCTTGTCATAACAGATAGGACTCAGATATTTAAAAGGAATGTGAATTTATATAATCTTTATTTACGGAGTAATTTATAGAGCATACATTTTATTTTACAAAATATAATAATGTTTAAACTATCTCAAGACTAATAAAAGTGTTATATTGGATTTTAGCTTTTTTTGATTTAGATTAACTGTATTAATAAATAATATATTATACTGTATATAAGATGAAATTAATTTTACTATATTTAAATTAGTATTATATATGTATATATATTTAATCTATTGGTCCATTGGTCCATTGGGTTAGAAATTTTTCGATGGTGCCAATAGGTCTGGTCAAATGGACAAATGTGTCAACCCTGCCTATGACAGACTACGGTTCAAGACCGGACCAGATAATTATCCCTATTTACCATATCGATATTAAATCAATTATCAGTTTTGTGATGTGATAAAGCCTAAAACAGTGTCGATGTCGGTATCACTATCCGATATCCGGATATACCAGCATAGCAATCGTTAAATCCGATTGGTCAATCATTGACAGTCATATAACCCGGGTACAATCACTAGACCGATCTATCACTTTTTAGGTGCCATCAGCATAAATGCACACATTCTATTGGTACATACAATGATGTAAATGCAATTGCGGAAAGTGTAATTTTTTTGGAAATATTTTAATGTACACAGCTAATTAACATAGGGGCTAATGTATCGAATAGCGTGTACAGGGTATCACATAAAATTACCCGGAAGGTCATCTTCCAAATTCGTACAAATTGGACCATGAAGAAAACCGAACATCGGAAACTTGAAAATCGAACCGTAACACTAATCTGGCTGGTACAGAAATCG
>QKWP01001229.1:109080-154663 GCA_003550325.1 Gigaspora rosea | reverse complement strand
TTTATCCTTCTCTCTTATTATTAATAAACTCTTGGGATTTCTAAGGAACAGACACCTTGGAATAGCCCTCTTGTTCAATTAATAAACTGTGTATTATCTCTTGTTGTTTTATACTGAACTGCCTCAGAGAAGTGTATAGTTTCTTACAGACATAAAAGAAACTATACTTCCCTCTTGCACACCGCTTCACGCCCAAAGTAAGGGATCTCAGGAGCCGTGTGATTGTTACTTTATCGGAATTAAAGAAGGCTTCCGGTACTGTAACATTATAAAGCCAGTTCAATGGACTATTTTATATAAACATTTTAATTCTTTTATAAAACTTTTAAACAATCTTACAAGAAAAAAAGTAGTTTCAAATTTGAATTTATGATTATAAGAACTTTAATTCTTTACTCAAGAGAATTTTAAAAATTACCAAATAAAGTTTTTGCATACTAGAAAGTTTTAAAATAATTTAACTGAATATAGTCTTTGCATAGTTATAAATACTTTAAAAATCTTTTAATCAAAATTTTTTTTTTAACTACACGTTACTCTGGTTATACCGACATCTGGATATAACGACAACATAGTAAAATCTTTCTATACCGACATTTTTTTTCAAAAATTTAATATAAAATGTTGGTATAACTCACTGTATCGACATTTTGAATTTTTTTACTAATGAACCAAAAATGTCGATATAACCAGAGTAACGTGTACAAAGCCTGACTAAATTAAGTTTTCACTAGCTATAAAAATTTTAAAAATATTTGATTAAAATATAGTATAAGGATCTTAAAAATAAGCTAACAAAATATAGTTTTCACACTGCTATAAGAATTTGAAACCTATTAACAAATCAAACAGAGTCTTCACCTATTGTAAGAATTTTAAAAACTAACATGAGAATCTTAAAACTATCTGACTAAATTGTTAGTCTTCATTTAATAAAAGTAAAGCAAAATTTAGGTTTGCTTTTTATAAAAAATAATTTATTTGTAATAGGTATATATATATATTTTCTTATATACTTGTGCAAATAAGCTTTCAAAAAAAGCATGTGTTGTTACATAAAATCTATACAATAAAGTTATGTTATCTAATATAAATTTGAAAAGGATTACTAAATTCTTTCGCTATACTTTTTAATATTAGTACCGGTAATTATCAATTAATCTGTTTAGTAAAAAATCCAATACAAAAAAATAAACAATTTTGAAAGATAATAAGTAAACATAGAACAGAGAACTCACAAAGCTAAAGGTTTTCTTTTGTAATTTTTTTTAAATCAAAATTTTTGGTACTATTTACTACTACTATTTACCATTTACTATTACCACTTCTATTAGTTTTTATAAATAGATTTAAATAGATTTAAATAGATTTAAATAAATTTAAGTAGATTTAAATAGATTTAAATAGATTTAATAGATTTAAATAAATTTAAATAGATTTAAATAGATTTAAATAGATTTAAATAGATTTAAATAGATTTAAATAGATTTAAATAGATTTAAATAGATTTATTTACTAGTTTTAAAAACGCGAGGATTTTTTTCCGAATTTGCTCACAAAAAAGAGTATACATGGCAAATGTTTTGCTGATCCTCGATCGAGAACTCTATGGGAATTTACCATTCACAGAAGTACACCTATTTCAAATAGGAAGAAAATAGAGACCAAAAATTATAACGTTAAACCCAAAAATCATAACAGATAACTACGTTAAAATTAACGTTAATCAATTAACTGTTAATCAAAAAACAGCACCTGGCTTTAGCCATCCCCCACATTTGGACGCAAACCTAATAAAACTAGGCCAATCGGCGATTCACTTACGAGCGAAGTTCATTTTAAATTTTTTTTTTTACAAATCTATTTTTAGGTATCACAACCATCACATGCAAATTCATGTGACAGATTCAAATTTCTGTAAACAAAAGAAATTTTGGTTTTAAGAAAATTCTTTCTATCCTAATTTAATAGCAAACCCTAACCCTAATTTACCTGCGAAAATTTTTTAGCGAAATTTTTGAAGTTGGTGACACTAGGTACGTATCATAGCTTCAGTTTTTAAGCTGAAATAAAGTGAGTGCGATTGCCGAAGTTTCGTGGATGTTCCAAATGTTCCAAGCAATTGGCTCAATTGGCGGCGAAACTTCCCTTGGTATACTTACCTTGGAGAAGCCATACTTCATGTCTGTTCCAGGCAATTGGCAATGAAGTATAAATCGCTTGGTGGCTAGCAACTGCTCGTGTCTGTTACCAAGCAATTGGCGGCGGCAGCTGATCCTCTGACTTTGCTGAAGTTCCTCGTGTCTGTTCCAGGCGAGCACTTCCCCTGGTATTTTTTCCTTGGAGACGCCATACTTCATGTCTGTGAAGTTATGTTTGAGTCAGTAGATATTCAAGTCATTTCTTGATGGACATCAGCCCTTTATCAGCTAAAGATCGTACTTTTGTCAAGAAAAATTCTCACATATTATTAGATCTTACACTTTAGGATTACATCAAACATGATTAAAATTTAGAAGTCCGATCTGAGCGAAAATTTATTATTAGAAAAAGCAGCTAAGTGATATAAATGGAATAATTGAAATACTGTATTTATGATGCTATCAAAGAGGGAATAATATTAAAAATTTTTTTGTATCTTTTGTTTATTTTTTTTATTTTTCTAATATACACAAAAAAATAGCCACCCATTCACATGATCGAAAACAAACAATTATCAATAAATTTTTACTTCACTCTCTGGCTTCGAGCATATGTGAGAAGACGCTTTATTTAATGAAAGCTAAACTGTGTGTGCGAGAATTTTTATCACAATGCATTACGACAAATTCTAATTTTATTAAAAACTACAATATCTTCAAATAGTATTTTATCATATCGTCAACTTTCTCAATAAAAGCATTATTATTGCCACGAAATACGGTAAAATTTTTATGCGAATCTAGATTAGACCATTGACTTCCTTGCATTTGATCTATTTGTTCTCCAATATTAGATATCAAAGATATCATTAGCTCGATTCAACGAAAATTTAGCAAAAATTTTTTCTATCTTCTGTTCATTATTATTTTGAACCGCCCGTTTGTATAGATCTATTAAACTAGGGAGGGATTGGCACCGTTATTCGTTTAACCGCGTTTATTTATTAAGAAATTCAAATATGCATGTATTAAATTCGTTATTTTAAATTTTAGAATGGTGTCAACTCAAAGTTTCATTAAGAATAAGTAGTTTTAAAGTACTGAGAATTAATTTTATCTGTTTTTCAGTATAGTCTCAACACCTAATTTTTTTTAATATAAAATATGTATTTGATGCAACTAGGCTGCGCGCACCATAGTCAAAAAAATAGCAAATTGACTTTTATATTTTTAATTTGTCCAATACTAATCCAGTAATCTAGTAATCTAGCTGAATCAAATCTACTGCGTCAACACTTGCTGATATTTGATTTGCTAGATGCATAGAAGCACATAGTTAACTGTTCGCGTCTAGAATAATTTTTAATAGTTTTTTGACATTAGGTTTCTAAAAAATGAAGTGAGTTCCACTTTGATGTTCCTACTTTTTATAAACCACGCGAACCTACTGATTATATGTTTTAGGTTTTTTATCGGTAACTTGCCAATTTACTTTCCATATGACAAAATATACCCAGAGCAATACTCTTATATGGTAGATTTGAAGAAAGCAATTGATGCTGGGGTACATATTTACCGATATTCCTAATTTAACTCGTGTTGTGTAGTGCGATCGCTTATTATTCTTTGTTCTTTGGATAATAGGGTCACTGCTTACTTGAAATGCCTTCCGGAACGGGGAAAACTGTATCGTTACTATCTTTGATCGTGGCGATTCAAGCAGTAACATAACAGATTAGATTACTTGTTTACCTGCTTTCTATTATTATGATCAAATAAGTGAAATAGTACCCTTTTTTTAATATTAGAATTATAAAGAAAAGCGAAAGTTAATTTATTGTTCGCGAACAGTTCCAGAAATTGAGAAGGCTTTAGCTGAACTTCGCAACCTTATTGAATATCGAAAAAAATGTGGTGAAAAGGATGAATATTTAGGAATCGGTCTAACGTCTCGCAAAAACCTTTGCATAAACTCCTCGGTAGTACCACATGTTTATACTCTTTTGCATTATTTTTCGAATGGGTATTTATCAACTTTTCTTTGTAATCAGGTTAATCAGGAGAAATGGGGGAAAGTGGTGGATGCTCGATGTCGAAATCTTACGGCATCATGGATCAGAGAAAAATCTAAACTCTATTCACCTGGTAAAGTGCCATTGTGTAATTTCTATGAGGTAATTCAACCTAACAATCTAATTTTATTTGTTCATGGTATTAACTTCTTCTTTTATAGAAAATGGAAAAAGACAATGAAAGACAAAAGATGTTGATACCAGATGGTGTATATACGCTTGAAGAATTGCGCGAATACGGAAAAGTACAGGGACATTGTCCTTATTATATGGCAAGAAGAACGGTATTCCGAATTTTAATATGATTTTTGAACAACTAGCTTTATATGAGATTTAAAATTATCCATAAACAAATTTAGATTCCTTTCGCAAATGCAGTAATATATAGTTACCATTATCTTCTGGACCCGAAAGTTGCAGAGCTAGTCTCCAAAGAACTATCTAAAGATTGCATTGTTGTGTTTGATGAAGCGCACAATATAGGTCAATATTTATTTCAGCATATTTATTATCTCTTATATTTTCATCAGTGAATATTTACAAGTTTTGAGTATATTTCCAGATAATGTTTGTATCGAATCTCTCAGCATTGATATTACCAAGCCAAATTTGGATGCAAGCGCGAAAAGTATAGCAAAACTTAGAGACGTAATTGAAGAGTATGCATTCATTTGAGTATAACATGTGATTTTTCACAAATCTATCTTTCGTTAATATACGATTTTTTTTTTTAGAATCAAAAAAAAAGATAGTCAGAGATTACTTGATGAATATAATAAACTTGTTGAAGGTTTGCATCTTTAATAATCTATGAAATTAATGATTGGACTGCTATTCATTTAAACTTTTTTTAACTGATTTAGGATTAATGG
Organism: Gigaspora rosea; assembly: GCA_003550325.1. Classification (NCBI taxonomy): domain Eukaryota; kingdom Fungi; phylum Glomeromycota; class Glomeromycetes; order Diversisporales; family Gigasporaceae; genus Gigaspora; species Gigaspora rosea. The sequence continues at coordinate 149,578 of QKWP01001229.1, read as the reverse complement.
CTGCTAGCCAAGAACGGGATGAAGATGTGTATCTGTCAAATCCAAGTGAGTTATATAAATAATATAATAATATACCATAATTCTCGAAAAATAGTATTCTCTTGTCAAATACCCGTCAATATTATTTTAGTCAATTTTGACAGTTAAGATGGGTACTGATCAACGTTTAAGCTCTGAGGATTTAAGATACCTGGATACTATTTTAGAGAATTACGGTAATTGTGGTTAGAATATTAAATTGTCGCAAACGTCCGTTTGTAAAAATAGTTTTGCCTGAGGACTTGTCTCATGAGGCTGTGCCTGGTAATATTCGGCAAGCTGAGCATTTCGTAGCTTTCTTGCGTCGTTTTGTGGAATATCTTAAAGTGAGTAATTTCTCTTGTTTATCGCTGATTGACTATTAAAAAGTTTTTATTTACGTTAATATGCGTGTAAAAAAGACTAGAATGCGGGCGCAACAGGTGGTCGCTGAATCGCCAATGTCTTTTCTTCAAAATTGCAGAGAAGTAACGTTGATTGAACGTCAGCCTCTGAGGTTTGATTATTACACATTAAGAAAATGTACGAGCTAAATGTTCTATTATTTATTTTAATTAATTTTCACAGGTTTTGCAGCCAAAGGCTTACTTCGTTAGTTCGAACATTGGAATTGTTAGATCTCAATGATTATTATGCATTACATAAAGTCGCGGCTTTTGCAACCCTTGTGGCAACTTATGAAGCGGGTATAAATTTATCTTAACTATCTTTATAGCAATTATTCAATTTAATACATGCTATACTTTGCATTCTGTAGGCTTCATGCTAATTTTAGAACCTTTTGAAAACGATACCATTCCGAATCCGATTTTTCATTATGCGTTAGTAGCCCTTTGAAATGGCATATGTCTCCTTTTATTAATAGCTTAATAATGTTATTATCAATATCGTTTAATTATCAATAGGTGCCTTGATGCTTCAATAGCTATCAAGCCAATATTTAAGAGGTTCAAAACCGTCGTTATAACATCTGGAACATTATCGCCACTTGATATGTACCCAAAGATGCTAAATTTTCAGGCAGCTGTCCAAGAAAGTTATTCAATGACTTTAACAAGGAATTGCTTCCTGCCATTGGTTTGTGACATGTACGTTATATATACGTGTTTGCAATTAAAAAGGCTTATGAATGTTTTCTCTACGATTTTTGATTACTGTAGGTAGTAACTAGGGGTAGTGATCAAGTAGCTATTAGTTCTAAATTTGAAGTTCGTAATGATCCTGCAGTAGTACGAAATTTTGGACAAATTCTCGTTGAATTCTCCAAGATTGTTCCCGATGGAATCGTTGCATTCTTCCCGAGCTATTTATACATGGAGTCAATAGTAGCTATGTGGAATGATATGGTAATTTTTTTTCATAGTACTGTAGTTTAAAGTTTTAATGTATCTAGGTAATATGTATATCTATATATATATATTTTTTTTTTTTGTTATTCAGGGTATATTAAATGAAGCATGGAAGCACAAGCTAATATTTGTTGAAACACCAGATGCCGCAGAAACAAGTTTGGCTTTGGAGAATTACAGAAAGGTTCGCAAAAAAGAATACCGGTACTTATAATATCCGTTGTTATTAATATTACAAAGTATTAACTATCTATCCATAATTACCCTTTTGTTCAATATCAGGCATGTGACAATGGACGTGGTGCCATCTTACTATCAGTTGCTCGTGGAAAGGTTTCAGAAGGTATTGATTTTGATCACAATTATGGACGTGCCGTAATTATGTTTGGTGTACCGTACCAATATACAGAGAGTCGGATTTTGAAAGTAAGTAATAAATTTTATTGGTTTTGACGCTGTATATCGTTTTAATCAACGGTTAAAATTTAGGCGCGTCTTGAGTTTTTGAGGGAAAATTACAGAATACGCGAAAGTGATTTTTTAACATTCGACGCAATGCGTCATGCAGCTCAATGCGTTGGGAGAGTTTTAAGAGGAAAAACCGATTATGGGTTAATGATATTTTCTGATAAGGTAATTTCATAAACTATATGTTCTCTTCTATTTTAATTAAAACAAAGGTGTAACAATAATTCTTTAGAGATTCGCGAGGGCAGATAAACGTAACAAGTTACCTAGGTGGTTAAACCAATTTATCACGGATGCTTGTACAAATTTATCTACAGATATGGCGTTGGTAACAGCAAAAAAATTTTTGAGAACGATGGCTCAGCCATTTGAACGTGACCAATTGGGTGTATGGTCGGTTGAAGATGTTGAGAGACAAGAACGGAGCAATGTTGGTGCTGGTGGGAGGGCTGCACAATTTAATTGATAACCTTGCTAGATAGTCAATGGGATACTCAGTTCCATTAACTAGTTTGAATTTTTTTAATCAAATGAAATCCTTATTAATTCAGCTTTTTAAGAATTAGCGTTAAGGGATGTATTTGTAATATTTAATTATCGTGCATATTATATGTTAAATTAGAAATCATATAATGTTAATGTTTTTTTATATTGATATAGATTCGTTATTCCTTTGATGGGACTTGTTAAATCGAAATTCTTATTAATAGTTAAATATCAACAAGCTCGTGTAATAGTTTGTGGCTTATAATTATACTACACACTAAAAGCAAGTTGACTTATTTTAGTATTTGAAATTAACACAATTTTATAATTCTTGCAGGGCCATTCCCAAAATTCCGGGTCGGAATTCATCGGGGTTAGACCGGCATTAAGCAATGCTAGCAAATATTATCTAGAGCAAAAATTAGCAGCTCTGCATTTTGTCTTAATGGATGGGTTATGACTTCATTAGTAAAATTTTGATGGTCCTGATCTTTCCGACCCGGAAATTCGGATTTTCCTATAGGTAGCTTAATGTGATTTATAATTGGCTACATATTTTAAGGGGCTTCTAAATGTGCAATTTCTTCAAACCTTAGAACGAAAACATTATGAGCCCAATTTTGATAATCATAGTGGTTGGCTAAAATATTTTTAGAATTTGAAGATTGCTAAATCAGTTTCGATGAACCATTCTTTATTTAAATTCTATAAATACAGTATATAGAATTTAAATAAAAAATTTGTGTTAATATTACAGTAGTATATTTGCTATTAAAATTTTAAAAACTTAAGAAATAATTTGTTTTTGAAGGGTTAAAAAAAAAATAGCAAATTTTATAATAAACAAAATCGGAATTTAATATTAGTATGTGAACGGGCTTTTATATATATGTTTTTTTACTAAGTAAACCTTATAATTTTTGATTAAACTTTGTAAAGTAATTTTTCTAATTCTAAATATTAATTATATTTAATTCAATCCATTAAAAAACTTTATTTTTTTTGACGAATAATATTTGATCAAAGATTTCATAAACAAAAACTTGTATTATTCCATATTAAGAAATTAATCATGGAAAAAAAATAAATAAGATTTGTTTAATTAAAATTAAATATTCAAAAGTTTTACTTATTTATATATTTTTTTTTATATGAATTAATGATATAATATGCAATATATTTGCAATAATAAAATTTAATAATGTAATGATATGTAACAATTATTTATGTTATTGCAAAGTAATAATAATATTAAAACCTTTCATTTAATGACTACAGTAGTTTAGTATCTAGTTTTTTTATATTTATTGAATAACTTGCCAAACTATTATAATTAATATTTTATTTTCATTATCTAATGCTAATCTAAATATTAATTTACTTTTTCAGGGTGTGTGATATAGAGAAGTTGTTTGGTTGTACACTTCCAAGCAGCATGTTCAAAGTTCAAATTCTACTAAGACATTTTGAAAAATAAGACCTATGTTACGGTAATATTTGCTCATTGATTAGTTGGTATATTACCTGTAGTCTTGGTACTACCATCTTGAATGGAAGCTTTTAGGCATAGTTGTGTAATATCACACAGACAATTTTAAGAAACTGGTGTAATTGAAACCATTTGGCAAGTTCTGCACAAGGAGGTAATGAAAATTTTTCAACAATACTACAGAAGATTGGAACTTGGGCTAGAGACTAAAAAACTGAACAAACAACCCCTAGAACAAGAGGAGGTTCACCAATTTGGCCACCAGGACTATTACACTGGAGGAAAAGGGTCTATACTACAGAAGTAGGAACCAAAAAAAGAAAACCTAAAAGGCAATTAGAGCTAAGGTAAATTGATCTATTCGGGCTAACTGGTTTGGTAGTTTGAAAAAAATTAGTAAAGATTAGAAAAAAAGTTGAATATAAGTACTAGGAATTGGAATGAACTTTGTAAGAGCTAAAGTAGGTAGTTGTACTACTAAAAAGCTAGTTATTTATGTGTGGGACATATATACATAAGGCAGAAACATCCTGCAAAGGTAAAATAGCCCAAGTGCAGTTTGATTAAAATTAGAAGAACCAAGCTATCTATAGATAATAGTTTAGTTTAGGTTTAGTAATAAATAGAATGTAGATCAAAAAGTTTAAATAGTTAATTTCTGTAGTTAGGTTGCAGATATGGCAGCTAGTGTAGAACCTTTGGGCAGACTACTTAAATTAGATACCAAAAATGCATATATAGCTAGTTGTATCTTTATCTATATAATAGATATATAAAATACATCTTTGTGATACAGACATCCTTTAAAAAAAAAAAAATTAACTTACATTTTCAATCTAATTGCCCCAACTCTTAACTAATTTCATATTTTTATTTAATTTTAAACTCTAATTTTGTGCTACTATCTAACTAACTCTATTTTGTACAACTTTCTAATTCAATCCTATTTTATGCTATTATCTAATCTTAATCCTAATCTAACCCACTCTACTTTTCTAATCCTAATTTTTTATGCTACTATTTAATCCTAACCCTAACTTGATACTAAACCTACAACTCTTCTAATTCTATTTCAATCCAAAATCTAAAGCTTTAACACAAGTTAAAAAATACTGACCCAGATTATTACCTATTAATTTGAATCATAATTTAGATTATATAGATTATAATTTAACTCTTAAAAGTTTAATATAATAACTTTAATTAGAGCTATTAGAGTAGAGAGCAGCCTGTGTTCTATATATTTAAACAAAACTTTTCAGATTTTATATTAAAAAATTTCTTAATTTTGCTTATAATTTGAGTTTATTTATTTTTTATATCAGTAAATATTAGATAATTGTGTTTTAACTATGTTGCTTATAAATTTGACACATATTATTCATGATCTGTTTAAATCAGAACAAATTATATATTAATATTTATATATAAATTGCATTTTAATAGGTTTTTGCTTATTCAAATTCTGACCAGTTTGACTTAGATTAAAAAATTTTTAACCTATGATCCAATAGGTTGGGTGACTCATACAGGTTACTTGAACTGGTTCATATTATACCAAAATCTAGTATTTTATTGTAATTTTTGTTCAAATAACAATAACTACCAATTAAATATAAAATTAGCAATAGCAAAAAAAATAATACAAATGATATACACAACAAAAAACTTTAAACATACTTTGTACAAATCAAAAAAAAGCATATTACAAAAGGGTCTAGCTCAGTAATTTATAGTATTTGAAAATTATATAAATTTTACTTTTTGTGATAGAATCTAATAATATAACAAAAAATAAGAAATATGCCATAGTACAGTGCTAGCAAAAACTTGGTATAGTACTAGTACAATATGATATCAGTATGATAAGATACAGAACTGGTAACTATTTTTCTTTCTTTATTTATAATCTAGTATTTTTGAAAGTATTTTTTTTTTTATCTTGTTTTTTTTGTTTTTTTTTCTTATTGTTTATACTTTGGTTTATATAATAATCCTAACAAAAAAATAAGAACATACCCTAGGTTGATAGTACAGTGGTTGGCATTTTAGGGTATATTTGCAATGTTGCCGGTTCAAGTCCAACAGGAAACAAAACCTGTGCTAGGGCCATGAATAGGAGTGATCTTTAAGAAGAGTTTCTGTTTGTAATAGATAACTATAACAATAATAAGAGCTGTGTCATTAATCATTTGATTTTTTTTTATCAGAGACCTACTCTTCTCCCCTTTTTTTAATATATATATAGTTAGGTTTCTTATATATAATTTTATCTTTATTTACTTCCTCCTCCTAAAAAATTATCTGATTTTTGTCACTCCCCTAATAAAGTTGTATGATATAGCTACAAAGTCAGATAATATCAAAAAAAAGAAAATCTAACAAAAAAAATTGTTAAAATAAGAAATTTCTGAATTAGAATAATGTAGTACCAACCTATAAAAAAAAGGAATTATAAGATTTGAAAGTCAGAATGCATCTGCCTATTCTAAAATAGAAAATCTTAAGAAAAAATATATAGAAGAGGAAGTACCAAGTAGTATGGGATAAACTACCAGAACCCAGATTGAAGCTAAAACTAAAAATACCACTAGCAGTCAAGTTGCCAAATGACAGAGTACTAAGAAAATAAACTGAGTATGGAGTAGCATAGTATAGATGATTAGAATGATTTAGCTAGTAGGGTCATATGAGTTAAAGAACTGTGAACTTGATAAAGGGATCCTATATTATGTAACTAAAGACCCAAAATATCAATTAACAGACTTAACAAAATCATAGAGTACCCACTAGCACAGTAATGAATTAAGAGACCACATGCTATTTATTGATCTCTGCCAATAGATGACTCTGGTCTTAGAAAAAATAAAAGATCCAAAGATGACTAAGGACCTTCTGAACAGCAAAGAAGAAAAAAATAATAACAATAAGATATTTAAACATTATTTTTTTTAAAAAATTAGATTATAGTTGTTATAGCATAATATAGTGCTAGCAAGTGTGAAACAACATGGAACCAGCACAGAATATCCCTTAGATTGTAACACAGACAAATTTGCCTGCGTATTTTAAAATTTTTAATAAAATTTTAAATATTGATTTTAGCTATATCTTTTCTAAGTAAAAAATATTCTTTAAGTTTTGTTTTAGTAACTTTGTTATAAAATTTTTTTAAAATCATTAGAAAACTTTAATATAATAAATGTTTAAAGTTCTTGTATTGGCATTTTTACTATTAAAATTTTTCTTTAGATTTTTTCAAATTTTATATGTTCCCGTCTATAAAAAAAATCTTTACTTCTAATACAAGTCTTAATTTTTACAAGTAAATCATTAAAGTTGCAATAATGAAAGTTGTCATCCTTTATATAAACTACAATATTGTCTTAAGAACTATAGTTCTAAAACTAAAACTAAATAAGATCGCAGAAAAATTGTAATAAAATTTTTTAAAAAAATTTTTTCTTAAAATTATCTATTTTCAGCTTATATGTAACTATAATTTATTTTCTTATAATATAAAAACTAATTTTGCAAAAAAGTAATCCTTATTTTCAAATATAATTGTACAAAGTTTTATTTAATTATTTAGTATTTTAAAAAAGTAAATCAGAGCTAAAAAAGTGCAAAAACGCAGGCAAATTTGCCTGTGTTCTACTACAATCTAAGGGATAGCATAATGCTATATTAGCAATATAATATATCAGTATAACACAGCATTGAACTAACAAAATACAATACAATATAGTATTAGTAAATAACAAAGTAAAACACTAACAAGTAACAAAAAGAAGCAAAACAAAGCAAAGAAATGATAACATTAGTAACAACAAAAAGCAAAAATATAAAAATAAAAACATGCCAAGTAGTATTGTAATAAAAAAAATAGTATACTATATCAATCTATGAAACTGGTGATTTTTCCTCTGATTTAGTTATTTTTATTAATTTTTAGCAAAGTATAAATAGCAATAATAGATCATGTCCAAATAAAGAGGCCTTTAAAAAAAACCTTAAATAATAAAAATCTAACAAAAAGTAACAATAAGAACAGAAAACAAAGAGCTTTTGTATCTGAACAATAATATAATAGTAAATTTTTAATATCTTACTCGAAATTAAGGTCCAGAAAAAAAAATGTAATCTAAAATAGGACCTGGATATCTTTCATTTAGGTCATAAAGGACATGCCATTTATTACATAATTTTTACCATAGATATATGGTCAGAGGTAGTGATTATGTCTATATATTATATTAATCAATCCAAATTAGATAAAGTGATCACACCATATATGGATAAGAGTAGCTACTAAGTAAAAAATATTATGTAATAAATGGCATACTCCTAACTGGATTTTGGCAAATTTTGATCTAATTGCTAAAAACAACAAAACTATATTTACTTAAATAACTTCTGATCCAGTAATCAGAATTGAATGAACTTTTTTTTATTAGATGCACCTTACTAAGAGCTTTATTTTAAAAAAAGTTTATTCAAATTGAAGCTAAGATAATTGCCAAAAACTGTTTTTTGCTTTTCAAATTCCAGGAATTTTTGCTAAAATGTATAATATATGACCCCTGTACTAGATGTCCGGAGTCCTTCTAAAATTAAAATAAAAGAACTTAAAAAAAGCTCAAAAAGGCAAAATAAAACACTTATCTAAACTCAATATCTAAGCTCAGAGATCCCAAAGCTAAAGTAGAATATTCAAAAAATTTAAAAAATGTAAAGATATCTAAAAAAAGATCTAAAAAAAAGTTCTATTAAGTTATCAAATAAACATTGGTTTGTATCAGTGTATAAAATTTGATTCCAAAAGTATGTGAATCTTGTGCACATTGTATATATAATTTATGTGCAATTTTAAAAATTTGTGTACTATATGGCTTTTTATATAATTAAATTTATATAGATAAATCGTGCTCTATATGTACATCTTCTGTGATTTTGGTGCCCATTTAATCCCAAAGTATGTGAATTACATGCACATTTCCAGCCAAAAATATGTGAAATTTTTAAAAATATGTGCACATGAGCATATTGTTCACATAAATTTTATATGATACACTGGTTTGTACTAGTTTGTGATTAAAAAAAATCCAATATAAATTAGCTTTGTGAAAAGGATTTTGGTAACGAAGCTAAAATCTACATTATTTTTTGTCTTTTAATATTTAAAGAAAAAATTAAATAGTATTAAATAAAAAAACTATAAGTAAGAGTAATAAAACTCGTATTTAGAGAGTTTTGTTTTCTTTGTATAAACTAAAAGGTATCTATAAAATTCGCATGTAACATTACCATATCTTTTCTGACTGCTACAGTGCGCGACACCTAAAGACTAAAATAATTTCAAAAATTAATAACTCATGATACAGGAAAGATATAAAAAAAAGGAAGCTGCTAAATTGTAGCCAAGCTAATTTGCTACAACTTAGCGGCTTTATTTTGAAAATAATTATTATATATTATTGATTTATATCACTTTAAATATGTACAATTTTTATATGATACGTTAAAAAATTAACAAAAATGGGACAAGTCACATGTTTTGGTCTTTGTTTATTGCCTAATTAAAAATTTGTTAATTAATAAAATTTTAGCTATTAAAAAAAAATTTTTAACCAATCAAAATACAAGGAATCAATAAAACATCAAAATTCATTATGAATTTTTTTAAAATGGGACAAATTCGTTGCAAATTAGCATTTTAGTCTTTAGATGTCTAGCACTGTACTAGCTAAGCCAGCTTGATTGGCTGACTAATGTAGCTAAAAGCTAACTATTATAAGAATCCAATGAACATAAAATACAGGCCAAATATCCCGAAATATTCCAAATGCAGACCAATAATAATTAGCTGTTATCCAGCCAGCTGCCATCTATAAGACCATGTGTAACATGAAAACAAAACAACCAAAGTAACACGATTTTTTCATTAGTTAGGGCTAAGGTGAGGTGAGGTGAGGGTAGTGTGTAGGCGAAAAGAAAAAATTTTGGGTTACAGGCTATTTTTTAGAAAAGACAATGTTTTGTCTCGATTTCACGTTACACCTGATCTTGCATTCTAATTACATGATAAATTACAATACCCTGCTTTATAAAAGAAAAAAGCTTGTTATACAATACGAAAATATAAAACTTTGCAGCTCAGTTATATCCAGGTTTATTATAGTGAGCAAATAGGAAATCTGTAATAAATTGAACGAATAAATGAAATTTATACTCATGAATTAAATTATCCACATTATTCTGCATAGTGATATGGGCTGCGGAAATTAATCAGCCCGGTCGACCGGGCCGATCATATTGTTAAAAAACTTTCAGTCAAACAAGAATGCAAAATAGTCTTATAATTTGATCTTCTCAATATGAAAATAGTCAGAATTACATCACGATACTTGTGCAATATTTCGATTGCTAAAAAATTACACGGAGATGCATTTAGTTAGTCGATAATGATCAGCACATCATAAGCACACATGGGATCTTTGCTAACAAAATGACCTTCCGAGGCTATGTTGATTTTGTGAATAAAAATCAAATTTGCCAGCCATCTAGTAATCCAATTTGAATGTATTTTTTTTTAATTTGTAGATTCTATTGAGATTTACAAAATAAAAAAAATGTTTATTCAAATTGGATTACTAGATGGCTGACAAATTTGATTTTTATTCACAAAATCAACATAGCCTCTGAGGGTCATTTAATAGCAAAGATCCTTACATAAATTACAAATAGTAGGAAGAGTGTATGTGATGCATATATATAGTGGATCTACTATATGCGAATAGGAAGTGGTTATAAGAGGGCCCGATGGGTCCTCTTATGGCCGGTGATCTACCGGGTTATTTTCTCATAGATGGAAATAAAAGTGATGGTGGTTTACTAACTTATAATCGATAATCAGTGCTTTAATCAGCGAGCAATCAGAACTCCTAATTGACTAGTTGAATTTATAAATATCGACTAGAAAAGTCGACTATTCGATTTTGGTTGGATAGATAGTTATCGACTGCAAGCACTAACTTGAGAATGTTCTACGCGTGATTTAACTAATAATTATAAGTTATACAATGAAATTCTATCAGACGAAAAAAATTTAACTATATACCGGCCGGGCTGACCTGCAGGAATGTGGGTCATGGGCCGACCCGCCCACCCGCCCGCCCGGCTGATGGGCCGAGATCAGCCCGTATCACTAATTCTGCATGCAAGAAGTTCACCTTTTCGTTTTTTTTTCATTCCCTTTTGTTATAAATAGGAAATCGGAATAAAAAAATACAAATAAGGAATACTAATGAAAAAAAAACCGCAATATCGCTCAGGTGTCGAAAGATCATGCGACTACGCACATTTTTATTCAACCGTGCTAGATTGATCTTATCACTATGTGAGAAGGTATATGCTAATCGTCAGCGACTTTAAACATAATTGACCTATAGTAACCTTAATCAATCTTCTTCACAGTTAATTCGAACCATTTTTGTAAGAATTAATTTAAATTTATAGTTACTAACCTTCTTTGAACTATCCATCAAATTGATCGAATATATTTATGGAAGTTAAATCAAGATGATTATCGGTACTAATTCCTCTTTTATCAATCTATAATCAAAATTTGAACTTTGTAAATTTTGATTGAGACGATCGACACAGCGCAAAAATTTAAAAGAATCTACCTTTTAGGATTCGATTATTGTATAATTTTCAAAATGTTACAGTCGACTCATCAATTTATTGATCTTAAAATTTTATTTGAAATATCTAGGACCATTATATTAATATGGATTTTGAAATTAATATATGATGTATGCTTTTTTTTTTAATACGATAACATGGCAACATTTTTTATATGAAAAAAAAAGATGATACTAATTTTATTATAATAACAGATTATCTATACGGCATATCTTGGTCCGTTATCTAATATCCCGGGACCAAAGTTATTTCCATTAACTCGGCTTTTTATTTCTTGTAAACAATTGTTTGGGTATAGGTAATTAAATCATGAAAATTTGGAGATTAAGAGCTCTTACATTGGAGTCTCAAAAAATAACGAATTACATATCTTTTTTTTTTGATTATATATGTGTGTACGCATTTATTTGAAAGATGGAAATTCTTACAATTTGAAGTTGTGCCAAAATATGGAAAATTTGTTAGGCTTGGTATGTTTCTTATTTTCAAAACTATATTAGGCAAACTCTCATAGTGCTATTTGTTTGGTTAAACGGCGATTTTACTTGTTTTTAATAAAGGGCCGAAGCTTGTTATGATTTCAGACAAGGATGCCATTAAACAAGTAATTCATGTTTATTACTATTCGTATAAACGACAATTTGCTCTATAAATGATCTATTTTCCTAATCTTTTATAGATTTTAACAGCTGTACGTTCATTTAAATTTTGAATTCGTCGAAGACTTCATCATGCCTTAATTAATTTCGTCTATTTTCATATCAGGAATTTCCCAAAAGCGGGAACTATAAAATGCTAAGAATGAATGAACAACATCAAACATTATTTTTTTCAATGTACGTTGTTTTTTTTTGTTTTTTTTTAAAAAAAGAATCTTTTCTTCATTTCGTTTAACCCAATTTTTTTTTATTTTTTCATCTAAAAAAAAAGTGATAAAACCTTTCATAAACAACGCGTATGTATCCGAAATCTACAAATGTCACTTAACTTCTTCGTAAAAACCAAATTTTTTTCTTAATTTGAATATAGCGTAGAATCATTTCGCCTGCGTTCTCTATAAAATACATTGCCTCATTAGAGAAATTGATATTAACGTGTATAAAAGATTTAGTTTATAAAGTTGATGAAATGTTAAAATGTAAAGGTGATGTTTTGAATATCGTTAATCTCATTCAGATTTGTGCAGTGGTAGGTACTTCTTAAGAAAAACGTTTATTGGATTCACAAAGAAAGAACTCGAATTTTTTTTTTTTTTTTAATGAGGATATAATTGGTGAAACGTCATTCGGCGGAAAGTTTAACAGTATCGAAGCTGGTCAACATCCTTTGCCTGAAAAAATTTGGAAAGAATTAAGGAGAAGACTGATGGTTAGTAAACGCATGGTATATATTTTTAAATTTTTTATCGGGTGGATTAACATCGAAACTTTTACAGAAATCTATTTTTCCGTTGTTAAAACCTTGGTTAACAGAAGATCCATATTTAAAAAATGTAAGTTCTCAATTATTACTTGGGTTCCTAGACCCGGTTCGGAGTTCAAACCGGACACACTCTAAATTTTACTAGGTTCAAGCTTCAAACCAAGCTCAAACTCACTTATAAGTTTGGTTTTGGTTTGGTCCGAAGTTTGTAATATATGTATTTTTGGGTGCTGTACAAGTTTACTTAGAACAAAAAGTTAGAATTAATTAGTAAAATTTTGATATAATACCGGTATTTTGTATAATTTTATTAATAAAATTATTAAAAATATGACTTGAAATTTTACTAATTGATTCTAACTTAATGCTTTATAAACTTTTTAGCACCAGAAAATACATTATATTAGTATATTTTATTTTTTTTTTTTTATAATTTTGGATTTTTTTAAAAAAATTTTTATTAAAAATTCAAATTAAATATTTTCTCTTTAAATCTTAAATAAAATAAAATATATTAATATGATGGTTTCTTTTTGGTGCTAAACAAGTTTATTTAAAGCAAAAAGTTATAATCAATTAGAAAATTTTGAGCATCATAATATTTTATATAATTTTATTAATAAAAATTATATAAAATATTGATACTTGAAACTTATTAATTTTATGCTCAAAGTAAACTTGTTTAGTACCAAAAAAATACATCATATTAGTATATTTTATTTATTTTCTTAAACTTTGAAAAAAAGATGTATAATCTTGGATTTTGAAAAAAAATTTTGGTCAAAATTTCAATTTAAATATTTTATTTTTTAAATTTTAAAAAAAAATAAAAAAAAATAAAGTACTAATATAATATACTTTTTGTACTAAACTAGTTTATTTAGAGCATAAAATTGGAATCAATTAGTAAAATTTTAAGAATCTTAACAATTTATATAATTTTATTAATAAAATTAATAAAATATATTATATTATTTAAAATTTTACTAATTAATTCCAAGTTTATGTTCTAAGTAAACTTGTTTAGCACCAAAAATATATTATACCAATCTATTTTTTTAAAATTTGAAGAAAATATTCTTAATTTTGGATTTTTGATAAAAAATTTTTTTTTAAAATCCAAACTTAAGACTTTTTTCTTCAAATTTTAAAAAAGATAAAATAAAATATACTGATCTAATATATTTTTTGATGCTGAACAAGTTTAATTAGAGCATAAAAGTCGAAATTCAAATTTCAAATAGCATACTATTGGTTTAATAATTTTATTAGAGGTTTGCTATTTATCACCACTGGTAATCATCACCAGTATTCTACTGTATATCTCAAAAATGTACTAAGTAAATGGGATCGGGTACTCTTAAGTAAAAAATGTTAAGGACCCCGAAAACCTATATCTAATCTACTTATATTATAAAAAACAAAAAATTTTTAAAACTGTACCTTAACCCTAAAAACTATACTGGTGATGATCACTACTGGTAATAAGTAGTAATTTTCATTTTATTAATAAAATTATACAAAATTCCATGATTCTCAAATTTTGCTAATTGATTCTAACTTCCTGTTCTAAGTAAACTTGTTTAGCACCCAAAAATGTATATATATATATATATATTCTAATTTGACAAACTTCGGACCAAAACCGGACCAAACTCAAACTTGACTAAAATTTGAAATATAAAAGGTTTGATTCTGTTTGAATCAAACCAGACTCAACAAAAGTTTGGTCCGATAGGAACTCTATTTATTATTACATATAATTTAGATATATAATCTTTTTTTATATATATAGTTAACTGATAACTTGATCAAAACTCGTCGAGAGGGGATTAATCAAAAAACCGATATTTTACATATTTTATTAAATAACTTTGATATTGAAAACGAAAAATCTAAAGATATGAAAGGGGAACAAGGTAGAAATGAAGATAAAATGACAGACTATGAAGTCTACGATCAGATCGTAGAATTTTTGTATGCCAATTGTTTAAAATTTTCTCGTCAATTTTTGTATTTTTTTTTAATATTATATTTCTAATTTTTTCTATCTTCATTTATTTTCAGGATTGCAGGAACAGATACTGTTTCATTTACAACGGCAATGACGATTGTTCAACTTTCTAAAAATCCACAAAAACTATTATCTCTTGTTAAAGAATTGGATGAAGTTTTAAACATCGATGAACTGCCTATTCATAATAAGTTAAAAGATTTGAAATATTTGAATGCCGTTATTAGCGAAACTATGAGATTGTGGCCTGTTTTTTTGGTACATAACTTTAATTAAATTTGGTGATTTTGGATTGTTTTAATGTATTCACTCATTTATTTCTTTATTGATGTGGCTTTGAAACCCGGCAGGACGGAGGTAAATTCTATCTTTTATTGGAGCTTCAATCATTTATCTATTTATACATATTAATCTCGTTTAATAATAGGTATTGGAAGAGCTCCAAATGAAGATACAATATTTGGCAAATATATGATTCCCAAAAATGTACTTTGATTTATTAATGAAACTGGTTTACTCGTTTATCAGCTAAAAATTTGATTCTAATATTTGTATTAGACAAATTTAGTTTTGAATATTTACGATCTACATCATGATCCAAATTATTGGGGTGAAAATGTTGAAGAGTTTATACCTGAAAGATGGCTGGAGCCTGAACATATTCCACGTGATGTGTATTATCCATTTTCTGCAGGTTCGTTTTTTATGTTATTAACAAGAAATTTATTCAAATTTAATAATCTAATTAAGTATTTGTATTTAGGTATAAGAAATTGTATCGGACAGAAGTAAGTAACATAATATATATTTTATGAAATTTTTTTACTAAATTATTATCCTGATTTCCTTTATTCGAACAATAAATTAAACTAAATATTTTAAATTTTATTCTTTAATCTTAACTTCAAATTAATTTCATTTACAAAAAAAAAAAAAAAAAAAAATGGAATAAAGCTTTGCAATGATGGAATTAAGGCTTTTGATTGCTACCCTTGTTCATAGATACAATATTACGGATGTTAAAAAACAGGATATAGATATTATACAATATTTTACACCAAGCTTTAAGGATTTAAGATACGATCTAAAGTTTGAAAAGAGAAAGATAAAATAATATAATATTAAATGCATTAGCTAGTTTTTTTTTCCTTCACTAATTCTTTAAACTGACTCGGTTGATTAGATTCCATCTAATAATTGGATTTAAAAATTAAAATTTAATCGTTATCAAATCAATAAATATAATAAATATATATATATTAATATATCATAAACGAGATTAAAATTCTTATTCGACCGAGCTACAAGAATTATTTAAAAAGCTTATTAAATTTCTCGATGGTAAATCTGTTAATCGATGTCATAAACCTTTATTACACGAGAAGATTATGATTTCTGTATTAGCGTGAAAAGTTGCGTGAATTGGCATGTGTCCGTGGCCGTCCGTTTAAGACTCACCTGTATGTTATTATAAAAAAATTTAAAATTAATACATAACATGATTACTATTAATAACTATAGCATAATTTTGGCCGAATTATATAAATTTGGCCATCATCTAATCACGAGAAAGGTCAATCACAACGCGACGCGATTAATTTTCACGGATTCGTTTCATATAAAAGTATAGTTTTACAATTCGACAATAATGAAGGTTAGTAGTATATCATTGTTATAATCTGCTGGTATAAGGCACCCACACCTGATGACATATTGGGAGGAGTCTGTACCTCATAGGATGTTTCAGCGCTTGCTGTATTCGTTCTATGTAGCCGGCTTAAGGAACTCTTTATCAAAAGCCTACCTACGTCTGTATAACCCTTTATATTTCATAGACAACATATGGCCGATGCTTGAAGGAGACTTCTTGGCAACGTGTCCGATCAAGTTTTCAGATGATGAACGGTTACCCAGGCAAGAAACCAAATTTGTATAAAAAGTATTTAATTTTTTATCGAACTTAAGATTTTTTTTTTTAATGATAAGAGGGGAAATTCTACCGCGGATTTATCTACTGCACAATCACTGGAACTTGCAAGAACAAAGGGCTTGTTTGTAGAGTCAAACATATATGAAATCCTATCGTTATCTTGCTAACTCCGAATTCACATGATTACTTGACCAAATTCATCAAGAGCTCATGCAAATGGGTTTCAAAAATAACAAATAAGTGACATATTTTGAAAATAAATAGGATTTTTTAAATAGTGTTTTTACTATGTTTAATTCTAGATCGGTAGGTCGGAAAATAAAATAAGTTTCTCTGGTTTTAATTTTGAAACCCCCTAACAAATTGTGTTAGATGCTAAGTGCGAACCGGTATATCATTAAAGTACAGGCCGATTTTAAAAACTATACCATCATGAATAGAGGTGTAAACATACCTATTTACATAATACTGTAAGGTCTTAACTTAATTACCTCAATATAAAAATTTTTAAAAATAAATATTCGACTTCTATATATTTGTATATATCTTTGAAAAGCGCTTAATTTTTACTTTTTCTACATATCACATGTCATTATTCTTGATTGTATCATACACGTATCAGATACGATATATAGTTCTTATCGTTATAACGTACGTGATATAAATTTCCTTAACGTGGTACTTTGTTTTATTAATGGGTATCCGTTTGTTGTACTAAATTTAGTACAGTATTAAAAGTTAAATTTTGAAAAATTGGTATTAATAACAAGAGGACATAACGAACGGAGAACCAATACTTAGCCTCGTGCTTAACGTTCAATTCTAAAAAAATAATAATAATAAGTACATCATGTCGTCATCGGAATTTTCCAGTCCCGAGGTCGCAAATCAACCCGTGACATCACTTATTCCATGCCTCAAACAAAACTTCTTTCGTTGTCGTAACTTCGTGCGTACTTTTTGATTTCTAAAAAATGCAAAAATAATAAGTATATGCATCATCGTTACAACTAATAAAAAACTAATCTAAAAAAAATAGAACCCAGGATTCCATCTAGTTAGCGTATATCCTATTCACCATAAGTTCTCAAGTCGATTCTAATTTTTTTGCCAACAAAAAAGATTTTCGGAACCATGTCCCCACTAAGTAGGTCTCACAGGAAAAATATTTTTACTTCCGTCCTACTGGTCGATTCTGTTGGCAAATCTCTCAACAATGAGAAACGCGAAAAACTGATATGAATATCAGACCTTTTACACCCATATGGCAGCGTACCTTCAGATATACGATGACTCGACATGTACTCAGTAAAAAAAAACTTTACAAAAAAATAAATACATGCGTCATCGTCATTAACAACTAAAGATCCCGGGTTTAATATTAGTTAGCGCATATCCTATTCACCATGAGCGAGAAACTGATAAATCAGTCTGCAGTCTGATTTATCATACCTTTTACACTTGTATTGCAGCGTACCTTTGGATATACGATAACTCAACAAATACCTAGTAAAAAAATTTCTTACCATATAAATAATCACTCATTCCATACTTCAAATAAACTTCTTCACGATCATTCGAAATTCGTCGTCGGTAGGTTCGTTCACATTTCGATTTTTAAGTCGTCATGGACAATCAAAGCGCGTATTCTATTTACATCGTAACTCCATAACTCTTCGACCGACACGGCGGTAAACGACGACTAAAAGGTTAAAAGTAAAAAGAAATGAAGAAAACGGAAGCAAACAAAGAACGAAGGGAAAAAAGCATGACAAATAAGAAAGAAAAAAGACGAAAAAAAAAAAAGATGAAAAAAGAAAAAGAAAAATCAAAGGAAAAGAAGAAAACGATGGCAAAGAAAAGAACGAAGGAAAGAAAATATGAATATAAAGAAAATAAAAAAGGATTTTTTTGTAACCAACTTTTATAATTCTTAGTAAGTTTTCAACCGGAATAACTTGGTTTGTAAAAAAGAAATCTGAAATGAATGAAAAAAAAAGGAGTGTGGGAAAAGTTCGGATTATGTGTCATGAGGTTTTCACGCAAAATTTAGGAAAAAAAATAAATACAGCACGCCAAATTCTAGACGCGAATTGATTCACAATATAATGATCTACATACTGCATAAGGACTTGAAAAGGAGTGTGACAATTGAATTTCAAGGACAGTTGGGGGACGTCTAAAGCCGTGTCCAGTCATGATTTTTTAATTAAAGTTAGAGTAAGGGTTAGTTGGGGTCAGGGTCAGTACATGTTCTATAGTAAAATTGTTCTCCCAACATTTTTTATTAATGTACCAAGATGGGTTGAGATGAGATTGTATTTTTTGCTTTTGTTTCGCTGTTCTTTGTCTCTTCGGTGTCGATCAATAAACAATTCTATTGGCTCTATGTCATGGCCCTAAAATGGCTTAGAATGGAAGATTAGATCAGTGTAGGGAAACAAGATATTCGAATGTCTCGGCCGGCCTGCTTCTGTACTTATCAGCTATGATACTATGTCCTTGATTCCGATATGGTTACATGAATATTTAGGTAATGTCACATGACAGTATGATGATTGAATAACAATTCAAAATAACGATCGATATTAGAGTATTATTAACATGATTTGGTTAAGAATTTTTTATGGTAAGTATTGTGTTGATAACAATAGTTTTTTTTTTTTTTTTTTTTTTAAGGCACCTGCTTTTACATTACCATACTATATAAATCGTGTAATGTTATATATTTTAATGGAATTGTAATCTAATGCGAAAAAAAATTCTTTATATTTTTTATACATGTAATTATACCGTAACTAAAAAAAATTGATCGTATTCAAATACATTACTACAGTTTTACAATCATAGTAAAAATTAGATACTGGACCTGTCGTTAAACGACGGGCTTTGTCATTAATACGATTAATGATGAATTATAAGAGGAATAGATTAGCCGGTTAATGAAACTGTCAATTGGCTAAATGGCTGGCTTGATCAAGCAAATTAGAACGAACATGGGGAATCATAATAGTGTGTACGGTTTGTAAAAAAAAAAAAAAATTCGAAACCAAGCTATTTTTTCTATTAACCTAGCAGTATTTGGATACTTATGAAATTGAATTTACAAGTCTGTTAACCGTACACACATCAAAATTGTCTGAATCTGTTTATCGTACATTACTATTTTTACTAAATACCTAGTTAGATCGGTTTCAAACACTAGATTCTTAGTATATATTACATAAATAACCGCTTAACTGGGTTAAACGGATAATCCAATGTACTTTTAATAAATTTACATCGGGTCGAATCTCTAATGGGCAATTTAACTCGGGAAATCAGCTATATCGTATAGTCACGAAATAACGCGCAGACATATGGGCAAATTTTTGATAGGAATATTTGATCATTAAAATTAAGTGATATAAAAGTATTATACATTTTAAGGCGTGTACGTGTCAAGACCCAACGGAGCTCTGGGCGCGCCCATATGAGAGTTTTCGGACGTTAAGAGGGTCTGGGACCACCAATACAGGTTAGGGATGTTACGGTCCGTCCCGGTCTGGTTTTTAATAAGTTAATAATAATTTGCTAACTCTCAGACATTAATGACACGTATGTACGGTAGCATCGAGTTTACTAATTTCTCCTACCACTTGATTGGTTCTACTAATTATTCAGATATCGGAGTATCTGCGTTATTAATCAATTTTATAGATAGAGTGGTTGGAGAAATTAGTAAACCCGTGTAGAGTGTAGCATCACTATAATATAAAATATATATTAATAAGCAAGTATATAATCAACCAATCAACTAATCACAATTTAATTTGTCATAATTTTTATAAGCAATTTCGTAAGCGATTCATAAGGTATTTATAAGCAAGTAATTTGTAATAATAATATCCTGATCTATGGAAACGAAGTTTCCGCATGGATCAGGTATTGTTCGTTAATCATCGTGAACTTGATATAGTGATCGGGGGATTAATATTTTAATACCGGAGGCAGTATAAAATGTAATCATTTAATTTTAATGATCACCAAATCAAAAAATTTCGCCCATAGGCGTAATTTCAAATTTTGGCCCAAATTAAGTTTAATTCGGGCCATCATTCTAATAACATTCACGGGTGTTATTTCATTATACGTACGTACGTACGTACAATATTAGATTTTAATTTACGTGATCACAAATTAGTGGCAATGTGAAAATGGAATGTAAGAATTTTGCAGACCATTAAAAAAAAACAATTGATTTTTGTACTTACCCATTAATTAATGCGAATAAAATGAAATAAACACTATTAAATAAAGGTAAATATTCATGAACTTAAATTTGAATAGCCTACTTAAATGCTTTGATTAATAAATGCCATTTATAAATGAAATAAATAAGATATACTCACACTCCTGAAATATTTCAGTATCCTTCACTCTAAATTAACATAAATGAGATAAAGCATAATCACAAGCTCGAATAGCTTATTTGGAATATTTCTGTTCTTTATACATATACTCGCCCACGCACGCATATTTTAACATTATTAAATATATACGAATTTGATTGGTTTATTTGAAATATTTTAAATATTTTGATAATCGAATTGATGATGGGGATTGTATATGTCTCATAACGTGATTTTCAAGGCGAAGACCCCATATAAATTTTTATAATAAATTTTGACTAACCAATAATAGATATTATATTAATTAAAAGAAATCTATGGAATTGTTAAGGTTTTAAAAAAGCTGCCTTATGATAGATAATCATCGGGTAATTACTGAAATATCGTAAAAAAAAAAATTTACTTGTTTTATCATCTTTATGTAACTATATACTGTATATATGAACGATTTCTATTTGTACACTATGTGTATGAACACACATACACTAATATTTCAAAATCTTGGCTTTGGGGTTTTAACAAAAAATAATCTTTCAAAATTTTTAGTATAAATTATACTAATTTTCATTTTATGATTTATATGTTGCGAATCAATAAATTAGTATATATATGTATGTATATACACTATGTGTATTACAATATGTGTGTATATATATATATATTTATATATAACTTAATATGCATATAATTATGTCGTTTAAAATAAAAGTCAGTTAGACATGTGAGCTGTATTAAAAAAAGTGATAAGATTAACTATATTTGGATATAGAGTTTTCCCTGAATAATTTACCTAACACCATTTATCCGGTCCAGGGGGTCCTTATGACGCATTCCAAGGGTCGATCATTGTTAATAGAAAAAACAATCGATTGTTTTTTAAATCTGGTTTAAACCCGATTTAAATTTTCATCGTACTAAAACCGTAATATGTTTTAATAAATTTCAGGTTTGATTGACCCCAACCAGCATAAACCCAAATATATATATTATGTGACTTTAGACATTGCGGATATTAACTTTTTTAATCCTAATTTCATCATCATAAGTAGGTTGGCTAGAAGTACAGTACACATTTCGAATCTCTTTTTTTAATCATAAAAACGTGAAAATTTACACCTAATATGAAAATTTCTAATTTTACTGTAATAAAATTACCTTTCACCCAATTAATGCTAGTTGATTGTATTTATATATATATATATTTATATAAAACATTGAAATTTTCCTTTTTACAAGAAATTCGGAGATTGAGAAATTGGATCCTAAAAAAAAAAAAAAAAGTTATTACTATGCACAGAAATGTTTAGAGTGATTTCTTAAAATGGAAGAATTCGTAAAAAAAGAATTATCATTATAAAAAAAAAAACTTTTATGTCGGTATATATATAAGGTATAATAGATGACTTTTTTGAATTTTTCATTACTGTTTAAATACATATAACCAATCATGTTTAATCGATTATGATCAAGTCTAGCTGTACGTATATACGTACAGTACATTACTTACGATGCAAGAAATCAATCTTTCTATATAAAGAAATTAATATCCGTTGAATAAAAATTTCTTAAATTATAGCGATGGATCTAGAATTCTTAACTTCTTTTGCATAGAAATCATACACCAAGAACAAAAATGTACTTAATATCAACTATTACTGAAGTTATTGAGAATGACGTATTTAGCAGTTCTGCAGTTGCGAGCATCAATAATGATAGTTTAATTTAGCCTTTTACCGGAAATCTCAATAACAAATTATACGGCTTATCTAATATTGACGTAGGCATAGTTTGTGATATTTATGAACTAAAGAGCATGATAATATTATGTAACGACCATTATTCTTTTTTAAATCGCATCATGTGAATGATTTAATTGACAATGCCCCACAAGTATTACGTAAATGCTTTTGTAATATTAATACTCGTTGTAGTTGTAGTTGTAGTTTAGCCTACTAAACTGACCTATGGAACTTTTAGCTATAGGTATACCGAATAAAGTAACACCCGTAGTTGACTTTGGTACCAAAATTACGTAATCCCCAATCTTTACATCAATCTTTTGAATATTATCACCTAGATTGTCTAACATTTGACCATTATATGATCTATTCAACATTTGATTATCTATACTTTCTAATATTGGAATATTGTTAAAATAGATTTTATGACCTCCATCTGTACGTCCTCTAAATCTTTCATTATGACGATTTGAAATACCTTCTACTAATACTAATTGTGGAATACTTAATAAAGTATTCAATTTAATTTTTGCATTTATATGAAAAGTTTGAATTATTTCGTTTAAGCGACGAGTTTTAACATTTCCGGGTACATCATCGAGATAATTACGATGAGCATGCGTTTTTTCACGCATACTGTTTATACATATATAATTAATAAAGCTGATTTTTTTTTTTTTTTTTTTTTTTTTTTTTTACTTACCTGTAGGCAAACATATATGCCATATCAAATTTGACCTTATTCAATATAATAAAATTCATTAATAATAAGATTTCAGTTAAAGATTTTTCAAAAAAAAGACAACTTACAATTTCCATTAAGCTTATAGTATCCTGATGTTCTTCTTCTGTTTCTCCACAAAATCCAGTTATAATATCTGTGCTAATAGATACATTAGGTATTATATCTCGGATGGTATTAATTAAATCTAAATATCTGTAAGATTTTGTTGATATTAAAATTTGTTGTAGAGATTGAAATTAGTTTAGAAATACAGTTGATATACAGTTGATACTATCTAATTACACAAAATCATAGATAGTATCAACTATATTAAGAGATATTAAAAAAAACATAGGTTTTGATAATATACGCTTCACGTGAATATCCACGTCTCATCCGTTCCAGTACTTTCGTATTTCCAGATTGTATTGGAAGATGAATTTGATTACAAATATTTGGTCGTTCCGCGATCAATTTCAATAAGTCCTTTGGAAAATCTTTTGGATGAGGTGATATAAAACGTATTCGCATCTTTTTATTCAAAATTTTTAATTATTATTAAGAAAAGTTTTAATAAATTGAAAAAAAGCAAATATTTAATATTATAGTAAGATGAAATATTTTACCTCTGGATCAATTTGAGATACATGATCAAGTAATTCAGTAAATCTTATACCACCCTCTTTTCGACGGTATATAGTTTTAAACCCATCATTACTAAGTTGGTCACCAATACCAAGTGGTTTATAAAATTCATATTCACTTGTATCTCGATATGAATTTACGTTTTGTCCAAGAAGAACCACTAATATAATAATCAATGAAAGTAATGAAAGTGTGATGTTAACAATAATTTTAATAATTTAAATAATTTAAATAATTTAAATAATTTAAATAATTTAAATAATTTAAATAATTTAAATAATTTAAATAATTTTAATTTTAATAATTTATAATTTAAGTAATTTAAATATTTAAGTGTTAACCTTCTTTAACACCTTGATTACTTAGAGTTTTGATCTCTTCAATAATAGATGGATATAAAGGACGACTTCTTTCAATACCTACATGATTATGTTAGACTGAGCAAAACAAATTAAATCTTTTAATATTGTAAAGTTGTTATTTACCTCTGAAATGAATTTAGATCGGCTTAAATAAAAGAGTATATTCGGATGTAATTTTTTATATGATTTGTATAAAGTAGTTAAAAAAAAAAAAAAAACCTTGTATGAGGCACTATGCAAAATGAGCACATATTATTGCAGCCTCTGATGATAGAAAAAAAATCGAGGTTTTTTAATAACAAAGCAACTTTTACAATGCACAAGTTTAAATTCTATACAAACCGCATAATACTTAAAGAAGCACTAACATTGCCTTGATGCAATCTAACAGGCATTATATCAGCATAAGTTTCATCGGCTGATAATATAACATTAGCAATACCTTGAGAAGTTTGAACAGCTAATGATAATAAATGAGGAATTGAACGATAAGCATCAGGACCACAAACAATATCAACCATTTTATCAGCATCGAGCAGTTTTGTTTTTAAACGTTCTGCCATGCACTATTAAATGATTAGAGTTATTATTGAAAAATTGAGATAAAAGATATTTATTATTTTTTTTAGTAAGAGAATAGAACTTACACCCAATACACCAATTAACGGTCTTTGACCTTTTTTCATACTTTTTAATACATTTAATCGATGCCAAATTTTATTTTCAGCTTTATCCCTAATAGCACACTAAATAAATAAACTAAGTCAGGAAAAAAAAAATTGTTAAAAAAAAAAAAAAGGACATTTGACATTTTTATTTTTTTTTTTTAGAAAAATTTTTTACTACCGTAACTAAAAATATAATATCAGCATCTTCTAAACGATCAGTTTTTTGATAACCAGAAGAATTCATTATTGACATTAAAATTTCAGTATCATTAACATTCATCTGACATCCATAAACTTCTATAAAATATTTTGTATTTATTCCTAATGTTTTAATATCATTATTTAAATAAGGAATTTGGTCAGCTATTTCTATTCCTATTAATTCATTATTATTATTTTTTTTATATGTATCATTTTGCACTTTTGATGCTGAAGTTATTTTTAGGAAATCTTTAAAAGAAGTTTTATTATCAAATACTAAATATTGCTTTGATTTTTGAGATTTGGATGGAGGAAGTGTAGATAAAGTTTTCTTATAAGCGCAAGTTAAGTTGAAAAGAAATTTATTAGGAAATAAAGTTAGATGAAATAAAGATGATTTATTAATTCGATTGGTTAGGCTTTTGATTAAATGAAGATTAGAAAATTTAAAGGTTGTCATTTTTCAATACAAAAATATCTCTATCTTAATATCAGATATGAAAGTTTTTTTTTTTATCAAATCTTTTTTTTTTTTTTATCGGGTAGATCCGGATTGGCCAAAATTATCTAGTCCATAATTCGTCTAAAAATTATTTTTTCTGAATTTTCTCAAATTAGCAAAAACTCATAATAAAAAAATGCCAAACGTAAAAGTTAATTTGTATAAGTTCGACAGATATATATTATTTATTTACTTATTTTATTAATATTAACATAATTTTTTTTTTTTGATACGTAAAAATACATGCATGTATAATAATATATATATTACTTTTTTATTAATATTAATGTGGTTTTTTTTTTTGATATATAATAAATAGTTATTGGATGTGTAGCATCCAATAACAGTTTTATTTGGCAGGAGAAATGAGAATACCGTGATCCGAAGGATCACGGGATGATCATTTTGGATGACAAATAAAAGAAGTATCTGGCTTTGAATTTAATGTGCTAACCTGGGCCCCGAAGGGGCTCAGGTTGTCAAGCACATTAAATTCAGGATGCGGAACATTCAATAACGGATTTATTTTTCTTTTTCTGTTATACTGTGAGTTTGTGTGAGTCTATTTGGCGTATAACAACTGTTATACGACCCACATTTACTATGAAAAAGAAAAATAACAATGTATATAATTACTTTTTTATAACTGTCGTTATAGTATTTTTTTGATAAGAATACATATAAAAAATGTATATAATTATTTTTTTTTATAACTATCACTATAATATCATCGTTGTAATATCGTTGTAGTATCGTTGTAGTATAGTATCGTAGTATAGTTTCGTTAATAGAATCGTTATAATTTAGTATCGTTGTGGTATCGTTGTAGTATCGTTATAGTGTAGTATCGTTGTAGTATCGTTATAGTATAGTATCGTTATAATGTTGATGTGTTATACGAATGATAAGCTTAAGCGGTCTCACTAATTATACCAATAGATTTTTCATAGTTTGGCGGTGAATCCATGAAAAATTGATCTTGTTGAGAATTACCGAAATTATTAAAATTATTATATTGAGTCAATGGACTATTAATGAATTCTCCTTCATTATATGTTGGTAAATCATCGGTACATATACAAGAAAGTATAGTAATCGGTATTTCAACTTCAAATTTATTCTTTTTACTTCTAGAACAACCAACAATTGGAGTCATTACTGTGAAAGTAAATTTTAATTTATGTGATATAATTATTCCAGAAGATTTACACGAATAATGAATTGGACCGTTACATCCTGGTATTTTAGGAGATATATGATAATAAGTATTTCCATCTTCATCAAAATCTATGGGAATATCTGGGTCATCAGTTCGAAATTGATATACATCAAAAGATTGTAATTCAGTAACTTTTTGACCATTAGATTTATAAGTTGATTCTTCAATTATTTTTAAGTGAACTCCAAAAACACTTATATTTTGAACTCTAGGGTTAAACTTTAAATAAACTGGCATTGATTCACCGAGTAAATAAGCTTTTTTTGATACATTTATTTCATAACATAACATTTTTCTCCAAGTACTTGTATAAAATATTCCTTCAGCATTTCTTTCATCAAATATTGTTCGTATTATGGTCACGTGTCTTGATACATTAAAATTTAATTGTAATCCAGGACGTATAGCACGTGCGGTAATTTTATAGGTAACTCTACCACGATCAGCTTTTATTGTTTCGGGCAAATCTCCGGGTATGTATAATTCGAAATCGTAAACATGAGTACCAGCATCCAATAATTGAAATGAAGAATTAAAAAATCTTTGATTTGATCCATTTGAAGAATTTAGAAATGTCCAATTATGAGATATTACTTCTTGTTCTTCACATAAATTATTTCCTTTAGAACCTGAACCTAACAAAGAAATAACAAAGATATGAACGTTAATAAAGACCGTTTATTAAATTTATTATTAATAAATTAAAGGGAAAATGGGAAAATCGTTTTGAAACCCAAAAAAAAGAAAAAGAAAAAAAAAAAAGGAAAAAAAAAGTCGAACAAAACATACCAACATAAAGTTTTCCCTCTGGCCAAAAAGTTATTATTTTACCAACAAATTTCATTTCTATTTTCTTTATTTTTGTAGGTTTATTCAAATTTAAAATTAATTTACCCCTCAAGAAACAACCTACAGATTCTTGTGGAATTCCTCTAAGAAATAAAATTGGTTCCACTAATTCTAATTGTAAATTATTTGTTGAAGGTGGAATAATTCCATTGAGACTTATCAATGATTTTAATTTACTTTTTTTATCATAATGTATATGATGATGTAACGAAGAAGGTGTAGTTAAGACGCTAGACGACATTCTTATTAGTAAACCAAAAAAACGGTAAAGATAGGGTGTATAAATACAAAATTTAAAATGGTGTAAATGTGTAAATGTGTAAATTGTGTAAATTGTGTAAATTGTGTAAATGGTGTATAAATACAAAAAAATTAAGAAATATTAAAAAATTAAAAAATATTTCAAATAAAAAAATATTTCAAATAATATAAAAAAAAATATATAAATTTGACGTATTTATATTTTTTTTTTGTGTCGAAATATCATCGTTCGTACGTACGTACGAATTTTTGATGTAATTTATTTTATATGTAAACAAATTGAAATTAAAGGTAGTACACTTAAAGTACTGTAGGTGAAATTGTGTACCCTAAATAATTACCTATCAAAAAACGCGAAACTAGCATTTATTTATTTGTGATAATTTTTGTTTATTACCAAGATAAAAAGAAAGAAACCAATTTTTTTTTTTTTTTTTTTTTTTTTTTAAAAAATTGTGGTGTCCTTATGTATTGTAAATCAATTATATATAAAAAACATTTTGTGACGTTTTTATTGTGACGTAATCGAGAAAATTTTTGAATAAATAAAATTATGCAATTATGATATTGCAATTACACTTTTTTTAATTTTGTTTTTGGAAGGATTTGTTACTGTAAATAAATATCATTTAAATTTTGTGACCAAAATCTCGTTGCTTGATTTACACTTATTGTGTACAAACAAGAAGTATATACGATAAAATTGACTATACTTTAATAGTATTTCCATGTTAAATCATCACCTGTTTACGGTTAGATTTGGCTTGGCTGAGTAATTATCTATGATGAAATCGTCAATCATTTCCTTCGTTTTTAATAAGACGAAACGGAAAGAAATATGAGTAAACATTAGTGGTTTTTTTTAATATCAGATGAAGTTAGTACTGATACATCAATTCCTGCTGATTAATTTTGAGCTGTCTTATAATAAAATTAATGACAAATGTATAATCTTATATGCTAAATTATAAATCTATTTTTTTTCTTTTTTTTCTCGTAGTCTCTTCGAATGACCTATTTTAAATACGTGTCAAAATTTTTAATAATGCTAACAATCATTATGAAGTACTAATTGTAAGTTACTGGTACAGTACATGCAGTACGTCAACGTATTTTTTTTGACTATTTTTGCACTTAATATTAAATTTATTAACACCTGATTTCAACAGATATTTGGTTCAGATTTACTAGGAATTAATATTTCTATGTTCGTAAAGGCGTTTTTATGGTTCAGGTTACTGTGATCTTTATTTTTTTACTTTTTTAGTTATGCATGATGATTCTAAAAACCAATTTTGTAGTACAAAAAAATCATAAAATAAATGATGCAAGTGATCATGATGAACTTTTCAATGGATACAGAAATATTGGGCTCTATCTAATTTTATACGTATATACGATATTTTCTTGGTTTGTTCATATGTTACAACTCCTAAAATACATATTATTATATAATATTTCGTTAGGTTCTAAACATGATCCTTGATTATCATTATGTCACTATTATGTCCCGTGACAACAACACTTCTTTTAAGAAATTGACCCTATCCAGGGACTGTCATTATACCAGATACAATTTTTTATTCCTTCTTTCTGATTGAATGATCACATACAGAATTGATTGATCAATATCGATTGTCTTTGGAGACTATTTGGCTAAACTGGTTTCCAAATAAAAGACGTTTAACTACATAAATCCCGCCTTAGCCCATAGCCCATACCAATATCATCTTTAATTTGCGCATTGTATTACATATTAAGCTTATCATGAAATCTTCTCCAAACGTACAAGCAGCTCCCGTAAAAAAATAAAACTTGTTTCTACCATTATTGGTGTTAGAATTGTCTAATAAGTACGTACTGTACGTACTGTACTTTAACATATGCAAAATTTTAACCACAACAGATTATCATAAAGAATATGAAATTGTTACAAGATATACCGCTTAGTCTTCTTACCCTTATACGTACCTATGTAACCTCCGAAATTACTTCTTAATTAAGCCATAATTCTGTACCAGGTGAATAAAATAAAAGTTTTATTATACAATAAAATTAAATTTCTTTTCGTACTATAATTCTGTGCCAGTTTGAATAAAATTGAAGTTTTATTATACAATAAAATTAAATTTCTTTTCGTACAAATTTATAATTTTGACTCTACTACCCCTAATCTTACCTTAATTTTGAATTATTTTAATGCAGACTAGCACCAATCAATTTAGACTAATAACCAAGCATATTTACAGTATTTCTATGTAGTACAATAGTGCAATATAATAATAACGTATTGTATAATGTAGCCATATTGCATATCTGATATATACTGTATGCATATATTTATATATATTTCGAAAAGTATTAATTTTAAATTTTACAGATTTGTATAATTTATAAAAACCAATTATTATTATCATAAATTTAATTAAATAGATTAAGATACAGTATATATATAATAATTATAATATTAAAATTTTTAATAAAATTTTTAATAAAATTTTAATTATTATTAATACTATATCTTTCCTGTTACAGTAACAATTATTGAATTAAAATTAATAAATTTTTTTAAAAAAGTTTTTATATGTAATTTGAATAAAAAAATTATTATAATTAAATACAGTAATTAATAAAATATAAATATGATAAATATATAATGTATATTTACAGTACTGTATACTGTATAACTTTAGTTATTATTTATATCAAATTAAATTTTAATCTAAATTATAACTTTAATAATAATATTAGATTTATTAGATTTATTAAATTTTGTTTTTGAATCTGAAATTGAAAACCAAATAACTATTGGACTGGTTAAAGACTAAGCTTTATTTAGTTTTTTCCAAAATTAATTATTCTAATTTTGATTAGAATATATATAATACAAATCATAAATTATTTAAAATATCAATTTCACAAAATAACTGCATTGATATGTGTAGCCTCTAAAATTCTTTAATATATATGGAATATTCTAAAGGTTACTAAATAGCCTTTTTGTGATTATATAAAAATTAAGATAATTATATAAGGTCACCAAAAAAAAAAAAGGAGGCATTTAATGATTTAGAGAATACCCGGTATAATATCATGTTATGGATTTTAAAATAATCATTTAACATCCCATTTCAGACTGTCATATCATATAGATATTCGCATTATCGCATATGAGTGCTGCCAAGGGAAAAAGGGCGTTCGGACTTATGAGTATATTATAATCTAATATATTTGAATGTCCGAACGGCCTTTTTCTCTTGGCAGCACTCATATATTATGTATAATCAAAAAATTTCAAATATATACTATAAAAGTAAACTATATTACTATAAATTATTATTATTATGCTTCAATGCATAATGATTTGAAAATAAATTTCTTAAATTATCAATCTCAATTCTAGCGCTAGAATTTTCATTCTTTAAATACGCCAATAATAATATATACTTATTGGCAATTATTCTATGCATTGTGAAATAAACTGCCACGTATTGAGAATGATATTTTTTTAACTTATTTTTAACGAGTTAGTTATATAAATTAAGATTTTATCGTTTAACGACTGACATTTGAAATCACAAGTCATGCACTTATCAGATACTACTACTACTATAACAAAAAACAATGATTTTCGACTAAATGTTTCGTTAGAGATAAATTGTTTTAAGATATTGAGAATTAATTTCAAACATCATTTATAAATTACAGTATTGTCGCGAAATAACAGGCATGAACGTTAGTTCGAAAATTATACCCTCTAAAATAATATATATGGTTTCAAAATAACACCCATATGCGTCCCAAAATAACGCGCACCCTATAATAATTAAAAAAGTATTCCGGAACTAGTTTTAGTACTTAGTAAATCTACTTTCTGAGAATTTTTTTGATACGTATTATATCTTTTATATAAAGGAGATGCACAAAGTTTATATTTATTTCAAGTAATGCTCATGCACTTACTCGAAATAACGCGCAGCTGTACGTACGTTATTTCGCGACAATACTGTATTATATAATTGGCTTAAATAATTTTATAACTAATATAAATATATATATACTGCATTTGGAGTAGCTACCTTATCTAAAGTAGCTACTTTAAATATTTAAAGTAGCCATTTTAGATATTTGAAAGTAGCTACTTTAGATTGTGTAACTTCGGATATCTGAAGTAACTGCTTTAGATATATATATATAAAAGTGCTACTTTATATACTTAAAGTAGCTACTCTGGATATGGTGACTACTCCAGATACAAACATATACTGTTTATAATAACAGATCATATACAATATAAAATGCACCTATACCATATATGAGTTCTGCCAAAGGAAAAGGTTTCAAGTATATTATATTATAATATACTCGAAACCTTTTTTCCCTTGGCAACACTCATATAATTTTACTAGTAAATTTAAGGGTTAGGGTGCAGTTATAGGCTTAGGTAAAGGTTAGATATAAGTGTCTTAATTATAGTTAACCTAAGAGTTTAGGGTCTAACCATTTTATTTAGAACACCCAGCATTAATTGTGGCAGATTATAATGAAATCCAGATTAAAATGAAATTATAGTTCGAAAAACTAAATTTTTTTGGGGTGCATTTTTTAGGGTTAGGGTTTAGGGTTAGGGTTAGTTTTAAAAAAAAATTATAATAAACAAGGATTTTAGAAGGCTAGCAGGTTAAGTAGAAAATGTAGATTTATAATCTGCGACATTAATTTACTTTTGATCGACACGTATTTTAGTAGACTCACATAATAATATATATAATGCTTATTAATTTTACTAAATATTTGTCAATTAAATAATAATTTTTTTTAATATTAAACTAAAAGAGTATAAATAAAGATGTACAGTATTATATTTAGGTATATCTGATAAAAATCCTGATTTTATTTATCCTATATGTTATATAATAAAAATCTCTACAAAATAATTTTGATTTTTAAATCAACTAGTATACCAAGAGTATACCAAGTAAGTAGATTTTTTATCAACATATACTGCTATATTTGTAATATACATAATTAATTATTAAATATTAAAAAATACATGTAAACCTGTCTTAAATTATGATAAAAATTATTTAGTTAACATTTAAAATTAATGTACGATTTAATTTATTAATTTGCTAAATTACATATATGATACAATATATGATAAAAATTTTTTTTACAGTATATACAAAATTTTTTTTTATTTTTACTATATATTTAGTCTTTCCAGTTGTACTAATAGTCTAAACTATATAAGACTAGATTATACTAAGAAAAAAAAAATTTTTTTTCCCCCGGTTTTTTGATTTTATTAAAAATTATTTGTTTTTTTGTATTATATAATTATCGTGCAGAAATACAATATGATCAATGGCGTAACCTTTTTTTATATCCCGATAGCTGAGATATGACGATACGTCAAAAAGCTTTAATTCACATATGTCATAATATTTTGTAACATTTGACACATGTAGCACAATAATAATATTTGACGTTTATCATACGTACTCTACCAAAAAAAGTATGCAGAATTTAATAGAATTTAATAGAATTTAATAGAATTTAATAGAATTTAAATTAGTACGCATAATTCATACGTATTACATTCAATTCCGTATTATATATGGAATATAAAATATATGCACAGGAAAATGACTTTATAGATCTATAAAGAAATGTTTAAATTCTTGTTCGCATATTTTTTCGTATATACAGTAAAGAATACGGAACTTGTGACGAATTCCGTACGTCTTCTGTATTCTGTCAAATTTTATTATAGTTTTTTTTTTTTTACATAAACATTTTGAATTGTATTGTAACATTCAGTGAATTCTTAAAAAATCAAATCTAAAGATTGATTTATGACGTTTTTTTTTTTTTAGACAAATAAAATAATGTTCTTACTATCTTAAATGAAATTTACATCACCGATAGTGTAGATCTGATGGCGTAGATGACGTTATGGCGTAAACATGCTAAAATTGGTAACTTTCTAATTCGGTTGTACTTTTTCGTCACGTCAAAAAAACGCATATCGACTATATTACGACATATATCTATTACAGTAATACGTATCTTTATGATGTAACTATACATCACCAAAATTTCTGTACCTTATAGTGAAAAACTTGAATATTTTTTTTCATAGCGACGAACTTGGTCCCTTGAAGAATTGTGATATTACAGTTAGAATTACTGGAATTGGAAGGTCTGGAAGGTCACTGGACTTAATTTATCTTCCGGTAGTCAAATATCACTAAACTGTTCTAGTGAAGATTTTTTATCACTTGGATGTATGTCCAGTAACTCTAGTTGAGTTGGCGGACGATTTGAAAACAGACAATTTAGGACTAATCCAAAAATATCGATATGGTTGCTTATGTCCAAATCAGAGTTGCCAATGGAGTCAATGGAAGTCAATGGAGCTCAATGGTTGCGCGAATGGAGCTCAAAAAACTAGTATCCATTTGCTCCATTTGCAGCTCCATTGAGCTCCATTGCCAACCCTGATCCGAATATAATATTATCTAATATTATCTAAATAACATAAAGTAACATAAATATTTGACGATTGTGAATTTTGATTTATTTTCGGAAATTTAGGATGGTCCGAAAACCAACTTTAACTTCTAGTGATTTCAGTTCGTAGGAGAATATTCATCTAATTGGCCTAGTGATTCAAGTCTCATTTTAATCGGCTGGCTTAGCTAGCTAATTAAAATTAAATCTTGTGTAAGGGGTTAAATTTTATACGTATACTTACAGGCTTTCATTAGCGTACTCATAATTGCCGGATTCATATTTGACCTATTTTATTTTTCTTATTGTTTAATAGTTTAAAATTATTAATTAACGAATTTATAATAATAAAACATTCAAACTTTACGTAGCATTTATATTTTTAGCTAATCTTTTATTTTAGTTATGTTTAATTCACGTAAATATAGTAAATGAGAATAAAATCATCGGAGTGTAGCCAATAGAAAATCTGTCATCGAAATTTCAAGTTTATTGCTTACCGAATTTGCCGGCACAAAATATAATTGAAAGCTTGATGACAAGTTTTTCCTTGACAGTACTCATTTATTAATCAAATATATAATATTCAGTAATTTTAAAATCACAAATCATAGTGGCTGGACTCGTGTTAACTTGTGACTTGCGAATTAAACTTATTAAACTTGGAAGAGTACTCGAATCATCTGATAAAATTTTTTTTTCGAGGTTTATTCGAATTATTCGAGTTATGAAAATCAATTATTTAATTATTGTAAATGTATTCCAAAAGCAAACATCAAGTCGGATCTAGAGATTGGAATCGTTTAACCGTTTAAAAATTGCTTCCATAGTTCCGGGCAGAATTATGTTGGTCGTAGGCCAGAATTATTTTAATGCTGGCCAAATTAAATGATTAAATGGTTAAACGATTAAACGATTAAAGAAAACCTTCAGGCGATTCCAATATATAGTCGAATCAATAAGTATCGGGTAAATATCAGGATACAAAATGTTTAATACCGGTATGTAACCGATAGTATCTTCCTCCCAATATTTTTTTATATACATCTGATATATGCAACTAATATACTACAAGTTTTTGTAATTATTAGGTACATATTAAAAATTTTGTATTCTGATACTTATTAATTTGTCCTGTGTTTTTAGTTTGTTTTTATTAGATTATACAAATGTCTATAAATTTTTTTTATTTTTTTTAAATAAAGTATTACAGGTTGACTTAAGGCAAATTGGGTTAAAATTGGCAATATATAATCCTAATATAAATCTGATTTGAAACAGAAATTTGGTACTATAATTCAGGTTTATAAAGATATTCAAAACATATTGGTAAACTAATAGCCCAATAGAAATATTAATAGAGCTATAAAAAATTTATTTTATAGTTTTATTAATTTTTTTATTAAGCTATCAATTTACTAATTAGTTTTTAGAGATGTGGGGGGTGAACTCTTTCCAACAATTATCAGTTCCAACTATTTCACTAACACTGATCTATGAAAACTTTGTTGTTAGTATACTTGTATATAACAAAACCTCTATCTAGAAGCAACTTGGATACAGGGTTTCAGATCATATATGAGAAGAACTGAAATAGAGATGAAAAAGAACTTTCTCATTATGGGTTTGACTCTTCGAGTAGAAGTCTTTGTTACTATAAAACAAGTAGTAGAGCAACAACTCTGGGGTTTTTTGTTAGAAAGTATGGATACATTAGTAAAAGCATACTTTTGGTCAACTATGCTATTCAGCAAAGCATATACTTTTATGTTCTTTAAAAGTTGGTACACTCTCTCATCGCTTTTTAAAATTTCAACAAAGTGGGCATTCTGGCTTACCTTCTCCAAAAGATCAATAATATTTATACTATCTATTTTGGGAATATGTCTACCTATTTGGAGTCGAGTCACACTAGTCACGAGTAGGTGTCCAGGATTATGCGATGCTATGCTATGCGCATAATTGACCATTTTTTCGCATCGCATATACTTCGCATAATTAAGCAAAAAAAAGCATTAGGGCATGTGCCTCAAATATAATTGGTAGATACAATTTTTATTTTTTGAGATATAATAGCTAATTCATCGCATAATTGACCTTGGTCAAATCGCATAATTTACCTCATCACATCGCATAATCCTGGACACCCTAGTCACGAGTGAGTTTCGGGTCCTGCGAAATAAACAATGAATGACATGTGAGACAAAGTAGAGGAAAAACCAAATTGAAATTTCTTTCTAGAATATTCTTATAGGTGTAGTTTTATTTTCTTTTATATTGTATATATAATACTTAGATAGTGCGTTTCTCTGTATAGTATTATATAATTTTTATCAGTATTTCTCTGACTATATTTACTTCTTCAATAGAAGGTTCCTATTTTTTTATTTTTTCCCTTTTCTTCTTGTTGGTTTTTTTTTAATTTGTCGTTCTTTCTTATCCCTATTTTTATA
Organism: Gigaspora rosea; assembly: GCA_003550325.1. Classification (NCBI taxonomy): domain Eukaryota; kingdom Fungi; phylum Glomeromycota; class Glomeromycetes; order Diversisporales; family Gigasporaceae; genus Gigaspora; species Gigaspora rosea. The sequence goes on along the minus strand of QKWP01001229.1, from coordinate 112,144 downwards.
TATCTTTTTAACTATAGTTTCGTTTTTTTACCCTATTGAAGTTTATTTCCATTTTTTGAATTTTTTTGGGAGTGCACTTTTTGTAGTGCCAGTAGTCCAACAGAGTCCCTAGTAGTTCTGTTTACTAGTGTAGCAGGTTATACTTGGGCGTCTGTATAGATAGCCAAGTAGTGTCTAATGTTGTTAGTCAAAATACTTAATTTAGTCAACTATTTAGGTAATTAGTTTCTAAATATATTTCTACATGTCATTATTTTTTTTTCGAAATGTCAAAAGTCTAAATTTGCCTAAATGTCTAAATAGTTGACTAAATAAATATTATGTGACTAAATGTCTAAATAGTTGACTAAATATAATACTATATGACTAAATGTCTAAATTAAAATAAACAATAAAACTATTATATATGTATATAATCATTTTATATTATTTATTTAGAAGTCTAAAATTTTAATAAATGTTCTATGCTTTTAAATATAGCTGTGTTTATTATTAAATCATATATTATTAAAAATATTAAGTCCATATTTTGTACTTAGCATTTTTAATGGCTGTATTTGTTGTTAATACGCATTATTTAATTTAAAACTTTAAACTAATAGTTCATACTTACTGGTAGCCATTTTATAATATCTATGTTTGTTATTAATAATACGTATTATTATTTATATAATTTGTCTTAAAGCGCAAATCTGTTGTAAATTTGATGATTCTATTTAATTATAGCATTTTGCAAAAAAGTGTAACCCTGTGATTTACATGGTGATGATGGCGAAAAATTTTAATTCCCTATTGATCTTGTGATTTTAAATGACACCATGATCTGCAGAGGTCATACATTTTTGCAAAGCGCAATAAGCTCTGGTATAGCTTTAAAACAACCAAAAAACTTTGTACATTGCTTCATATTATTTGTAAAACCTAATAACTTATAGTATTAAATAATAAAAAATAGAATCTAATCGGGCCACTCAATACAAGAAATAACTATAATGATTTAGAATTCGATCATTGATTCTAAAACGATTTTGAGGTTTCGATCATCGATTTTGATTTTTAGAATTGATTTGCATCTCTATTTCGTGATATTTATATACAGTTCCGCAGCTGAAATGGCTATGCATAGACCTGAAACAGATGCTGCAGGTAACGCCCGATTCTCTTTAGCTATATGGGCATATGTTAGACATCTTTCTTATGCTTGTGTTTTTATATAGTTTAGGACCTTGGGGTTTAGAAAATTTTAGAACCGAGAGATCAGTAGTCTATGCGTAAGTTGATTGGTATGGATTCAAATAATTAGTCCTAGACTAGGATATTGATGTTAAAGCATGAACACTAGAGCTTGTTTGGATAGCGAACCTATTACTATATGTTGTTTCATATATATTTCTTAATTTAGACATTTCGACATTATTTAGACATTTCGATATTATTTAGACATTTCAGCATAATTTAGGATTTCGACAATATTTGGACATTTTGGCAGCCTAAATATCAAATGTCGAAATATTTCTACAAGCATCAAACATTTCGGCTAACAACATTAGTAGTGTCATCCTTTGAAATTAGATAATATATGTATATAAATGTAACTTTGTTTGTTCATTATATATGAAAACTAATAAAAGCAGTATGGCAAGAATGCCAAAGATGAAAAAAAAATTAGTTTTTAGAAAGTATAGGCACCTATTTCTAGAAATGATTCTATTGTTAAAAATTTTTTATTTTATTGTTATAATATACTACAAAACATGTTTTTTTCAAACAAGTCATATAAATACAAATATATAAGTTAAAATATGTTATATTGAATAAAATTAATTATTTGCATAACTGTAATACCACATTTACTATATTGGGTTTCAATAAAAAATAAATATTTTTTAATCAACAAGCTTTTTGTCTTCTAATTTACCTTATTTAGACAAACCTATATCTAATATTAGAAAAAAAAAGCTAGTAATAGTTCAAATAAACAAATAAATAAAAAAAATAAAAAATACTTATCATTTGGGTTGTATTATTATAATTGTGAAAACCAAAATTAAGAATTATAAAAATATCTATTATATTAAGGAACTGTCTATTTCCACCATGGCATTTTGCTATTTCCACCATATTACACAAAAAGTTTCTATTTTTAGATTTTATTATATTATTGTATATTATAATTTTAATTATCTTCAATTGATCCAACTTGATTTAGGTTACCAAAACAAGACTAGTATAACATTACACAACATTAGCAGTGTGTAAAACCATCAGAAAATTTTATGTATAGATATTAATCGATATATAACTGTTAATCGTTTTATATCGATTAAAAAATAACAATATATATCAATTAACCCGTTAAAAATCGATATATATCTTAATCAATATATATCATTTTTATATTAAATCGTTATATATCTACAAATCGATTATAATCGTAATTATTTGAAATGATATAACAATTAACAGATCTTTGACCCGTCACGAATAAAAAAAAAAAAAAAACAGAGTTCAAAATTTTTTAAGCTCATTTGATCCGTAAGCTACCATAGATTACAAAAATATATTCCACAAAATGTGTAAAAAAAACTTAAAAAAAAAGGCTGTTTCAACCTATTTTTACTCTCTCTTTCTTTTATCCCTTTCTTTCTTTTACCCCTCTCTCCCTTTTACCCCTCTTTTTCTTTTTCCCTCTCCTCCTTTTTCTTTTTTTTTTTAATATTTCGAATACTTTCGAAATATTTTAGGACGATCTGTAACCTGGATCATATCAAGGACACGTTTGACTAATATTTTTGAAATGTTTCAATGATTTTTGATGATTGTACTACAAGATCAGATTAGATCTTTGTTATTTTTTTTGTTTATAATTTCGATCTTCTAACAATTTTATATTGTTTTTTCGTTTTCCTTTTGTTTCATTTAGTTTCATTTAGTTTCGTTTTGTTTTTTATATATATATATTTTTTTTTATTTTTCAATTTTTTTTATTTTATTTCTACACTTTACCACTAGCACTTTGCAAGAAATCCAGTGACATTTCGGTACTTAGCGCAAGCTAACTCAG
>QKWP01001229.1:64364-89568 GCA_003550325.1 Gigaspora rosea | reverse complement strand
GAAAAACGATTGGCTGACTATATAAAATCTCTATGTAAACAATATTTGTTTATATAGAGATTTTATATAGTCAGCCAATCGTTTTTCGACGATATCTCGCCATCCACTGGGCCGATTTTGATGATCTAACCACCATTAGATGCGTCTTGATGAGCTCTACAATTTTCAATTAGTGGGCATGTATCGTTAACTTAGTAAGAAAAAAGTTTTAGATGGAAGCACTTCACATATCGCCTATAGTGATTTTTATATGATCACTCTCTAGTTGACTGGCAGATTATCAATTAAAATATAAAAATATATTTATATTATTCAAACTCAAACTAGTTTGCAAACTTTAAACTCAAATTCAAACCAAACTCAAATTTAACTAAAAAGTTTGCTTCAAATCAAACTCAAATATTTTTTTTAATCATAGTTTGGGTTTGGGTTTGATTTCAAATCAAATCAAACCCAAATCTGACCTAAAGTTTGATTTGATCTGGGTTTGTAGGGACCCTAATAAGATGTAAGTAATAAACTACATATAAAAATACTATATAACATTGTATTTTCCACTTTTTTAACAATAAAAACTCATCCGGTTAGGGGGCATCCATAAATAACGTTATGTACCCCCTCATAGTAGCACTGGACCCCCCTCTACTATATAAAAAAAATTTTCAAAATCCGTATGTTTATATATAAAATTTTACAAAAACTTGAATATATTATGATCCAGTGGTCAAATCTGGATGATTTTGGTACCATTCGATTCGTCTCTATGAGACGAATTCAATGGTACCAAAATCATTTCATTTGGATTACTGGGTCACGTTTTATTAACGAAATACTATTGATTTTATAGTAATTTTATAAGAAAACATAATAACCAATAGTATTTCGTTAATAAAACGTGACCCAGTGCTCCAAATCAAATGAAATTGGTATCATTCGAATCCTCTCCTCGAGACGATTCGAATGGTACCAAAATCATCCAATTTGGACCACGGGATCAAGTTTTAGACAAATTTTAATAAAAAAATTGTGTTATATTGGGGGGACCCCCCTACATAGTGAAAAATCGTTATATTTTGGGGGACCCCCCTTCAAACATAACGTTATTTATGGATGCCCCCTTACCGAGGTACCTAAATGCAATCTGCCACAGCCTAGATTTGTCTCCTTTTTGGGCTTCTTAACTTTTTAAGATATCCATCAAAAATTCATCGACTAGCTCTTGCCTGCTAATGTCAAGTTTGACCAAAAAAATTGTTTTTTTCCTTAATAGGCCAGCCTGCTGAAAGCCAGGTCGGCCTTGTGAAGCCAAAGATCCAACCGTATATTATATCCTTAGCATTGTTGAAAATTTTTTGAAAATTTTCTTGCTTTGTTTCTTTTATGATGCCTTTATTCTTCTCTTTTTTATCTTTCTTCAGCCTTTTTCAATTCTTTGTGACTTATTCTTTATCTTCTTTTTCTTCATCTCTTCATTTTCAGTGCTTCTTTTTCTTTTCTTTTTTTTTATCCTGCATAATTTTTTCTACTCCGCAATGGCTTCACATTGTAGTATCCAAATTTTTTCATGAAATTTTGCGCCCAAAGCTTCAAACACTTTGTTTTTAAGATATCTCTTCACCCTCGATTCTTTCTCAGGTTCACAGAAACAAAGCCTTGAATTATTAACTTCCGTTTCCTAATCTTTTTGTGCTCTTCCTTGTCAAAGAGTAGTTTGATCTTATAATAAAAACTACTATATATATTTTTTAATTAAGTTTATAGTATAATGACTTTGAATTAATAGTTAATAATGTTTATATCGTTATTGTATACAAATAGAATATGAAATATTAAAGAAAATAAAATTTTTATTGTTATTTATATACATATATTACTTTATTAAGTTCTTATTTATGAACTATATAAAAATTTTTTAAAACAAAATAATCTAATATAAATACTTGTAAACTTTTATCAATTTATTTGAAATCACAAAACAGAATATGAAACTAATTATTGAATATTTTTTAAATAATATTTATAAATCTGAATAACTTACTCTTTTTAGATTATTTTATTCTAAAACATACAAACAAACCTAATTTCATAAAACTTACTACAATGCAGTACATTTAAAGATAGCAATAAAATAGCTATTTTTTAAAAGCTAATAACTTATAATACAAAAAAGATACAAAAAAATAAAGCCACTGATTTAAAGCAAATCAATTTACAAAATAGCAGCCTTAATTTTTTTAAAAAATTTCTTGTTAGGCTGCTCCAATTTAAATCTATGTTTAACATAACCCTCCCCTCTAGATTGAGCAAATTATGGGAGGAGTTAAACAATATGGGGTGTGGTCAATTAAAACCGCCCATTTTTACAATTTTTTGAAAACCGAGTTTTTATTAGATTCTTATAAATTTTGACATGATTGACATTTTTCAATTATAAATGAAAGTCAATATGCATAATAAAAAATCAAGATAATGTAAAAGAAAGATTACATGAGGCTGCGTAGAGCCCAGCACATCACGAGATTACCCTATAGTCACATGCTATATTTAACCAATCAAAATCGTTAAATTTGATTAATCCCAGATCAGTCCGAAAATCAAACCAAATAATTAAACTCAATTATCTCAAAATAAGTTATATGTAAAAATGGGCTGTTTTAATTGACTACACCCCATATATATATATATATAACTTTTAGATTCAAATTTCACTTTTCATATTACTAAAATGAACCCATACAGAAAGATCACCAAAATTAGAGTAGCTGCATGATACAGTCATGCTAAGCCTAGGAACATTATATAAGTTAGTTAGAATTAATTAGTAAAATTTTATGAATTATAAGATTTTATAGAATTTTATTAATAAAATTTTATAAAATCTTATTATACACAAATTTTTATCAATTAATTCTAACTTTATGTACTAAGTAAACAATGTACAGCACCTAAGAATACATCAAATCGGCAGGGTTAATTTTATTTTACTTGAAATTTGGATAATAGATGCATAATTTTGGATTTTTGATCAAAAAAGTCAAATTTAAGCATCTTTTCTCCAAATTTCAAGTAAAATAAAAACAATTCTGCTGATTTAATGTATTTTTAGGCTCTGCACAAGTTTACTTAGTGAAATAAGTTAGAATTAATTAGTAAAATATTGTGAATCATGAGATTTTATAGAATTTTATTAATAAAATGTTATAAAATCTTATAATACACAAATTTTTATTAATTAATTCTAATATTATGCACTAAGTAAACATATTCAGCACCTAAAAATGCATCAAATCGGCAGAGTTATTTTTATTTTACTTAAAATTTGGAGAATAGATGCATAATTTTGGATTTTTGATCAAAAAAGTCAAATTTAAGCATCTTTTCTCCAAATTTCAAGTAAAATAAAAACAATTCTGCCGATTTAATGTATTTTTAGGCTCTGAACAAGTTTACCTAGTGAAATAAGTTAGAATTAATTAGTAAAATTTTATGAATCATAAGATTTTATAGAATTTTATTAATAAAATTTTATAAAATCTTATTATACACAAATTTTTATTAATTAATTCTAACTTTATGCACTAAGTAAACATGTACAGCACCTAAAAATACATCAAATCGGCAGGGTTAGTTTTATTTTACTTGAAATTTGGAGAATAGATGCATAATTTTGGATTTTTGATCAAAAAAGTCAAATTTAAGCATCTTTTCTCCAAATTTCAAGTAAAATAAAAACAATTCTGCCGATTTAATGTATTTTTAGGCTCTGAACAAGTTTACCTAGTGAAATAAGTTAGAATTAATTAGTAAAATTTTGTGAATCATAAGATTTTATAGAATTTTATTAATAAAATTTTATAAAATCTTATAATACACAAATTTTTATTAATTAATTCTAACTTTATGCACTAAGTAAACATGTTCAGCACCTAAAAATACATCAAATCGGCAGAGTTATTTTTATTTTACTTGAAATTTGGATAATAGATGCATAATTTTGGATTTTTGATCAAAAAAGTCAAATTTAAGCATCTTTTCTCCAAATTTCAAGTAAAATAAAAACAAGACTGCCGATTTAATGTATTTTTAGGTTCTGAACAAGTTTATCTAGTGAAATAAGTTAGAATTAATTAGTAAAATTTTGTGAATCATAAGATTTTATAGAATTTTATTAATAAAATTCTATAAAATCTTATGATTCATAAAATTTTACTAATTAATTCTAACTTAATTCACTAGGTAAACTTGTTAAGAGCCTAAAAATACATTAAATCGGCAGTATTGTTTTTATTTTACTTGAAATTTGGAGAAAAGATGCTTAAATTTGACTTTTTTGATCAAAAATCCAAAATTATGCATCTATTCTCCAAATTTCAAGTAAAATAAAAATAACCCTGCCGATTTGATGTATTTTTAGGTGCTGTACATGTTTACTTAGTGCATAAAGTTAGAATTAATTAATAAAAATTTGTGTATTATAAGATTTTATAAAATTTTATTAATAAAATTATATAAAATCTTATGATTCATAAAATTTTACTAATTAATTCTAACTTCATGCACTAAGTAAACTTGTCAGCACCAAAAAATAAATATAAGTATATTTAGACTCAGACCAGTCTGTATAAAATTTAGAGTCTGAGTTTGGTCCGATCCTAGACTGGACCTGAACTGGACTATTCCGATCCTGGCCGGACCCAAACCAGACCTAATCATTTGTTGTTTAAGTCCCCCCCCCTTCTAAAAAATTTTGAACTTGTAATGTTAAACAAAGAATTAAATTAGAGTGGCCTTATCAAGTTATTAGAGTTTAAAATTGTGTTTTTATATGAATAATCCAAAATAGAACATATCAAAAAAATAATTTTTTTTTTTTTATATAAGAGAATAGGTATTTATAATTGCAAAATAATAATTTAAAATAGAAGTTAACATATAATTTTACTTCTAATAAGGGGTGTACCATTTATTATATAATATTTTTTACTTAGTAGACACCTCTACCCATGTATAGTATGATCATTTTATCTAATTCTGATTGATTAATATAATATATAGACATGATAGTGACATGATCACTATCTCTGACCAGAGTTGTAACAGACATTGTCCCGCCAATTTTACACAAACACGGACAGTCCTGGGCAATGTCCCATGTCCATGTCCGCAGTGATGTCCTAGCAGAGCATTGTACACGAATGTTGTCCCACTAATTTTTAACTTTGTCCAGGACATGTCCGGGACATGTCTGTTAAACAGGCCAATCAAATTATCTAAAATATTAGAAAAAAATATATGCGTACTACCACCCATAAACATATATATTAAATTCATTATTATTTATGAAAATGACAAAAATTTATTGAGACAAACGATATTTCAAGTTGGTTATAGTTATCAAAATAATATTAGAATAGTAGGATATAAATATTAAGACAATCAATAGTAAATGTAGATAGGCTTTTCAATTATTTTTTTTATTATAAATTATGCTTTGGACATTTTTTAATTCATGCTTGTCAATCATTAACTCTAGTAGAGTTACTGCATCTCTGCCATACACTAGGCGAATTATAATAAATTATTTTCATTTGAATCGTATAAATATATTTAAAATTCAATTGTAAAGTTATCAATCAATATTTAAAACGTAATAAGATTTTTTCTTATTGGCACTAACGAAGTAGCTGGTGAAGCAAGCAAAGAAGGTAAGGGGCGTGTCAGATATTAGCTGATATCAATTTACTATAGAGCTGCCCCCCTCCCCCCCACCTGAGATATTCTATAGCGCGCTCGGCCAATCAGATAACACTTTAGATGACACAAATACCGCCAAAAGTTTTATTATCGAATACATAATAAAAATATATGGGCACTGTTCAATAGAAAAGGGGGAAATCACTTTTTTAAATCTGGTCAAATTGACCAGATTTAAAAAAGCGATTTCCCCCTTTTCTATTGAACAGCGCCCATATTATATATAGATTAATAAAACAAAATACTTAAAGACATGACACACTGTAAAGCAAATTCGTGCTACAACCAAATTTTATATCATAGAATTATTTAAAATTCCATTTGTTAAAGTGTCTCCATAGGGAGTTTAAAAAAAAAATTCTATTTGGGTTCATTTCATGGACACTTATGTGTCGAAATATCATTCTTTTATTATACCACCCAATTCGTATCTATTATGTCAATGTGATCAGAGCGAAACGTGATTAACTAACTAGCAACGTAACCCGTGGCTTCGCTTTTAAAAATATTTACAGTCACATTTTCTAAAAAGGCTTTTGTTTATAAGCATGATCCGTTGATACAAATAATTTGGCGAAGTTGGGTATTGTGATGAATTGATCGGACTTAAATATCTAAAAAACAATTTATACAACAAATCAATAGTAAATAAATTGTTAAATTTAATCACGAAACCATGAGATTTTAATTCATCACAATACCCAATTTCCTCGAATATATATTTTGTCCCTAAATATTAATAAAAAAAGATAAAATTAAAAAGATCATTTACCTTATTTTGTAAATGGTGTGCTTAATGAATAATAATAGACAACAAACCTGTGTCAAGGTATTTGTTTTCCTCACGCATGTATACAAAGGCATAGTATAGTATAAAAAAATTGTAAGTACTTGAAATAAACCAGTATAAAGGCAAATAAGAAATAAATACTTTCCTTAATCATTAACATTCGATATCTACGATCACCTTATATGAAATGCAACAGTATTTTGCTACTCCAAAATTTAATAAAAAATCTATCTACAAAAATCCAGAAACACAATATCATCATTTTACAAATGCATTTGGATACCATCGAATGATCAAAGCAGGAAATCCGTCATATTCGAAAAAAAATTTGTGTCAGAGGCTACAGAAGCATAGAAACTTGTTAAAAGAAACACAAAAGATGAAATTGATGATAAGATTAAAGAATATCTTTCTACACCTGTTCCCATACAATCTTATGTCTCTCAACTATTTTGTAATTCAAATCAAGCATCGACATCAGTTCACGAAACTTGGTCAATATTTATGCCATCTATTACGATTGTTGTAGATGAAATGGTCTCTAAAAATGCAGCAGCGCAAAAACGATCACTTTCTATAAAAAAAGAAAATGCCGAAAAATTGGTTCAATTGCAAGCGACCTATGAAGTAGTCAGAGATCTTCAGCTAAAAAATGATATATTACATCGAATTCTTGAGGTAAAGCAGATAATTGACGAGGAAACAAAAAAAATTAGTATTTTAAAACGTAATGCGGCCTATCAAGCAAAATCAAATGCAAAAAAATTAAAAAGACTTAATAAAAATCAGGAAGTTGTCATATATGATGGTCCCGGTCGACCACCCCTACTTTTTGATTATCCAGATCTTCATGAGCATATACATGATTGTATTGATTTTGGAAAGGCAAATAGTAAATGAAGGCGTGAAGTTATTAAAGTACGGACGATTAATCATCTTCGTTCAGCACTAGAAGATAAATATAATGAATATCTTTCAAGAACTACACTTAATAATTACCTTTTACCACGAAACTTCTCAAGTATTGCTGCAAAAGCACACCACCATCCTGCCTTAGTAGCCATTGCAAGTGTTTCTAGAACAGAAAAAAAAGAACATGTCGATGAGCACTATTGCCTTGCTTCGATTAAAGGTGTTAAACAATTTGCTACAATATTTTTTCATTATTCTGTTGTCATCTCACAGGACGACAAAGCAAAGGTTCCACTTGGAATCCCTGCTGTTGGCAAAACCTTTCAAACAATGCAAACTATTAATGAAAATGTCATACTTGCTGATTACGATTTCCCTATAGAAGCTCATCAAAAATTAATTCCCTCGGTATATCTTGCCATTAATCCTTCAGATTCAAACGATTCACTTCGCAAAGACTAGTTGGCTATTTTTATTCGCCCCCAATATAATGTCAGCACCAGTTCTAACACGCACATGGCAGATTTAATTACACTTACCAACCAAGAATCCTTTAATCATATTTTTGAAAACAATGGCCAAATTAAACCAATCTGGGTTCTTCTTGTCGATGGGGGGCCTGACAAAAATCCTAGACACCTGAAGAACATTTGTAGATATAGTAGATTGTTTTAATTTCTTGATCTCGACTACCTCACAGTAAGAACCCATGCTCCTGGTCAATCGGCTTATAACCCAGTTGAACGGGCCATGTCCACACTCTCTGGAAAGCTTGCCGGTATAACATTACCAATAGATACCTTTGGTTCTCACTTGGATAGTCAGGGTAAAGTTGTTAATCAAGAGCTTGCCAAAAAAAACTTTCGTCATGCTGGAGAAACCTTGTGTACACTCTGGAGCAGAGATTTAATTTTTGGAAAGAATGTTATGGCCCAGTATGTTGAAGATAATCTTCCACCATTTCAAATAGAAGATAACGAAGAAGAGTCAAAGACTTTTTGGAAATGGTTGGAAAAGCATGCACAAATTTGTCAGTACAGTCTCGATATTCGAAAATGTGATGATCTGACCTGTTGTAATCCTAAAAGGCATGAAGAATCTGCTGCTTTTCTTGCAGAAAATGGTGGTTTTCTTCCACCAGTTTCAAGGGCCGAGATAGACATTTTCTTAATCCCATTCATATTTTACAGTATGCTGATATATTAAAATTACCAGCCTACGATGCTCATTGTCCATCTATCCCACCCGAAATGCATCAACGTCTCTGCTGCACTGTATGTAGAAAATATTTCCCTACACTCAGAATGGTTACAACTCATAAAAAATCTGAGCATGCGAAACAAAAAAAACATAAAAAAAGTGTACATACCGTACTTTCAAATTCACTTGATAATTTTAGCTTAAATTTGATTTCAGCTGCACCAGAAATTAACAATCGTGGTAGCGTCTCGGATGGTGAATGGTAGAATAGAGGCCTGCATATATAAAAAGAAAAAAAAAATCAAAAAGATATAAAGTATAAAAGAAACTATTCTATAGTATATCAAACATATATTTCGAATTATGCTTAAATAAAATGGCCAAACGTTATTTGCTTGTGGTACGTCTGACATTACGTCATTTTTAGCCAATCACATTAATTACAATATGATCACGTGATAAATGCCGTGATGAAAATTTGATTATATATTTGGCCGGAATTATGGATTAATATTGGCCCAAATTAAACCTAAGATATTTATATACCCCCCACCCTATAATATTAGCTGATATTTGACATCTCCCTAATTGAGATCATTGTATCTTGATTCCCCGAAAGCTAGTTACCCGCCAGCTCATTTTACCGACCCAATATCCCCGACAGAATGTTTCACTTACAGCATTTTTTGTTGATAGAATCTTTCCTCAACATACCATGTTTTTGATCTCTTCTTTTCTTGAAAAGACATATTTTCGAAAAGACATTTTACTAACATGACATATTTCAGAAAGAACATTTTTCCGACATGACATGTTTTCGACATCATTTTTCCGACAAGATCTTTTCCCGATTAGAATTTCGTTTAAATAGGTAGAGTAATATATTTGTGTTCATAACATCATATGATTAAGCACTCGGGCTAAATTAGAGTTAGGGTTAGGGTTAGATTAGGGTTAGGGTTGATAGTGCTAGCAAACCTGCATAATTTCACGTGATGTAATGATCACTGGGTTTATCGTTCTTGTCGGAAAAAGTGCATTCAATAAAACTTAGTGTCAGAGAAAAGTCAAATTAGAAATATGTCATGTCAGATAAATGTCTTGTCGAAAATATAAGATTTCTAGGAAAGAGGATGTCGAAAACATAGTATATCGAGGAAAGATTCTGTCAACAAAAAGTGCTGTAGGTGAAACATTTTGTCGAGGATATGGGGTTGGTAAAATAAGCTAGCAGGTAACTAACTTTGGGGAATCATACCAGAATCGATTGAGATAGTTCTTGAACAGGTATATTAAATAGTTGATTAGTAGTAGAAGCGTCGTAACTGTTAGCAAAACGAATACTTGTTAGGATAGTATGACCAATCTGACAAAATAGCAGGTACCTAATTAATGAATAAGTGAAAAATTAACAATTGAATAAACTAAACGAGTTATACTTTTAACAAAAAAATTTTGGTTACTAATTGGCTAAAGTTGAAAGCCGTGTTTAAAGCCTTTAGTAAAAAATTAATACCTTAATTAATTGTAATTGTTTCAACTAATTGCGTTGATTAAGCAACATCATTAGGTCTATTTAAAATACATAGCTAAATATATAAAAAACTAAGTGTCTATGTATTAAGTCACCCAGTTTGTGTTGTAAACATATGAAAAGGTCGCTTGACGGTAATTTAATTTAGCATATTGAATAAATTTTATTGGCTAGTGATCATGTGTCGATCAATATAAATGTCCGGGACAAGAAAATTTTTCCAGACATGTTCGCGGACGTTCTGTTCTGGACAGTCCGCTGTCCATGTCCATGTCCCATTACAATACTGCCTCTAACCATGTATTCATGATAAAAATTACATAATAAATAGCATGCCCCTAATATAAATTTATATATTTATTTTTTAGCAATACATCTTTCTTTTTAAGTAACCAATCAAATTACAAAAAATACAGCCAATCAAAATTTAGAAAATTATAAAATATCAAAAATCAAATATTCAAATAATTTTAAATTTTAAAATGGAACATTTCCATCTCTAAGTGTTCTATACTATAGTATATTTTTTGTAGTTAAAAAAGCTTTATAGCAAGTTAGTAACTATTGTTTGAACTGAGAACATATCAAAAAGCAATATCTAAAGACTAAAATAATTTTAAAATTAAATCAATCAACCTAAACTAAACGCTGCACGCTACGTAGTACTATAGTATATTTTTTATATAAATTTTAGCACGTTGCAAGACCGTGAATCTGAATGTTGAGAGAAAAATAATTAGGTGTGTTTCCAAGAACAACACTGACTTCATATAAACTCTCCTATAGGAAAGGTACTTGCAGATGCACTTCACAAGGACACCCCACTATTTCGCGGTAATAATCTTGGATCAAAAGACTGATTTCTTCAAATCTTCCAGTAATAACTTTGGCTTAGAAGAGGCTATTGCCGGTAATAACCTTGGAACAAAAAAAAAGGTGGGTGCAATTTACAAGAATACTATCTGTTTTCTTTTGGATTTTCCCAGTAGTAATCTTGGTTCAGAAGGAGTTCAGATGCACTTTGCAAGAATACCACAGACTATCCGGTAATAGCCTTGGATCAGAAGGTGGAAATGTATTTTGCCGCGCTGATTTTTTTGAACCTTCCGAGTAGTAACTTTGGTTCAGAAAGTAGTAAGCATTTTTAAATGAACTTTGCAAGAACGCCTATATTGAATTCCCAAATAATAACTTTGTATCAGGAGGAAAATGACTAGCATATGCACTTGCAAGAGCACAGTCTTTTCGGTAATATCCTTGGATCAGAAGGTAAAAAAATATCCAAATACATTTTACAAAACACCACGCTGATTTCTTTGAACCTTTCGGATACTAAGAATACTACACTGAATTCGGTAATAATTTTGGGTCGGGAGGCAACATGTAATACGTAGTTAAAAGCATGAAAATGAAATTTTTATTTGTCAACATTAATTACTTTCGACGTCTGATTCAAATAAAATAAGTGACGTATTTATTTCAAAAGAAGCGACTACAAATTTTATTTTTTTAAAGCGTATACTTATTTACATAATCGTTTACCAGTGAATGTTTATCAAAAAAACCAATTTTCTTCGGTTACGCCTATTTAATTTTATTCAGGATTTTAAAACAGAAAACAGTACTAACAAAGACCTAATAAAAAAACTAAATACTACTTAATTAACAACACCAACTACGATCTAAAGCACCACGACAATCTAATTACTACACTACGGTACTAACTACAACTAATTGAAAATACTAGAAACGACCTCTTATAACTTAACGATTTGAACTCCAACGATGACCCTTTAATGGCAACCTTAATCAATTTCTCTAACAGTGACCTAAATCAAATAAAATAAAAACATAAATAAATAAAAAAAACAACGCTTCTTAAATAAGATCATGTAAAACCGCTTTTAGAACAAAATTATTAAATGCCAACACCAACATGTACCATAAAAGATTGTATACGAGATCACTCTTGATAATGAATCAGGCCCATGTACGAGCCACAGACTATTAAAATAAATGTGTACTTATCTTGCCAATAATATAACCATTTTGCTGTATATTATACACTGGATTCATTATAGATTTTAAGATCAGTAAAAATATAAGATCCGGATCTTGTATACAATCTTTTGTAGTACTTATTTTTTTACATTACTCTTACTTAAAGAATTTCTTAGAAAGGTGTGATTGGTTTTGAGATCGGGCGATTGGTTTGACGTATATTAAAACTATTGTTTTATAAAAAATTAATTTGTTTTTTTTGTAATTTTTGGGGTACAAAATGATCAGCTGATAATCAGCTGATACTAAATCGAGGGTACTAAAAAAAGGTCCAATTCCAAAAATCCGTGGATATGAAAAAATTAATAAAACTTCAAAATTCATTATAAATTTTTTTTAAAATAGGACAAATTACTTGACTATATGCATTTTAGGTAGCTTCCAGAAATCAGCTGATTTTTGTTTACTATGAGCCTACGACAGATACAGGATGTAGGTGAGATTTTCTGGATCACGTGAAAACCCAGCCTCTGATCACTCCTCCGATCAAGATCCGAAGCAAATCCACTTCTCAGTTACACAAAGCATACTCTACATATTTATACAATTTTTTTTTGTTTATATATTTTTTTTTCGTTAGGTACCGTCGTCTTGAGTTGTGGACTTGTGCTTCTTTTCGTCGCTGATATCGTCGTTTACTGGTGTTTTTTTTCGTTGCTCGTGCCAGTGCCTTTTTTGTGTATCGTATCACTGTATTGTGTTGTATTTGCTAGTGTCGTGCTGTATGCCGTGTCATTTTGTATTTACTAAAAGTTATTTATATTGTTTTTTAGTGTTAGAAGATGGAGTAAAAGAGAAAGATATCAAGAATTAGAAGAAAAAGAAAGGTTGGAACTTTCCGAAAATGAAGTAGTAGCTGGACTTAGAACGAGGTTAGGGTCAGTCAGAAACGCGAGATTGGTGTAAGAGGTAGTTATACAGGGTTAGATAGTTGCGCAGGATTAATGTAAGAGATGCGTGGTTTAGGGTTAGAATTAGTGTAGTGTTTAGGTAGTATAGAAATAGTTTATGTAAATATGTAATTATGAAATAAATTATAAAATAAAGATAATAATTTAAAATGAATTAAAAAAAAAAGAATGATTTAAAAAAAATGACGATCTTAATTCTTACCGGAGGCCGGGTCTGCTACTTCTCAAAATGGCTTTAGTAAATGGCGTTTAAAGTACTAAAAGACCCAGAATCCAACTATAATTTGCATCCTACTTTAATCTAAAGTCCAATTTCAACTTAGATAATATAATAATCGAAAATATCTACCGGCGAAATTCATCTCTAGTGATTTCTAAATTATCGTTTAAAAAAAAAAATTATTAATTAAAAAAATCAAGATAAAAAAATAAAAAATATATTATATAATGTATTCAAAGCTAAAATAAATAAAAAAAATGTATTCATTAGAGAAAAAGAACTTTGTACGTACAATTTTTCAGCCAAAATTCTCGTAATCGAATCTGTTGATTCCCCAAAGTTAGAATGCAAGTTTTGTTCCCGGAATTAGTAAAATTCCAAACTGTGATCGCGATGTAGATTCGATTACTAGATCACAAAAATTTTGGCTGAAAAATTGTATGTACAAAGTTCTTTTTTTCTAAAGAATACATTATATAATATTTTTTTTATTTATTTTATTTTTATACTTAATTATTTTTTTGAATTATGATATCACCGGAAATGAATTTCACCAGTAGATATTTTCGATTATTATATTATCTTAGGATTATAAAGTTGAAATTAGACTTTAGATTAAGGTAGGGTGCAAATTATAGTTAGATTCTAGGTCTTTTAGTACTTTAAACACCATTCACTAAAGCCATTCTTGAAAAGTAGCAGTCTCGGTAAAATTCACTTCCAGTAAGAATTAAAATCGTTTTTTTTTTTTTTAATTTGTTTTAAATTATTTTTTTTATTTTATATTTATTTCATAATTTATTTCATAATTATATATTTACATAAACCATTTCTATACTACCTAAACACTACATTAATTCTAACTCCAAACCACGCATCTCTTACATTAATCCTGCGCAACTATCTAACTCCATATAACTACCTCTTATACAATCTCGCGTTTCTGACTAACTCTAACCTAACCTTGTTCTAAGTCCAGCTACTATTTCTTTTTTGGAAAGTTTCAGCCTCTCTTTATTTCCTAATTCTCGATATCTTTCTCTTTTACTCCATCTTCTAATCCTAAAAACACGATATAAATGACTTTTAGTAAATACAAAATGACATGGCATACAGCACAACACTAGCAAATACAACACAATACGGTGATACGATACATGAAAAAGGCACTGGCACGAGTGACGAAAAGAAGCACCAGTAAACGACGATACCAGAGACGAAAAGAAGCACAAGTCCACGACTTAAGACGATGATACTTAAAAAAAAGAGATGTAAACAAAACAAAGATGTATAAATATGTAGAGTATGATTTGTGTAACTGGAGTAGTGTTCCGCAGATCCGATTCGAGATCCGGATCCAATTCGGATCCGAGGGGTCGAATCGGATCCAAATCCATAAAATGTAAGATCCGACAAAATTCGAATCCATGTGGGGGATCCGATCCGGTATACCCGTTAGGATCCGTTCAAATAGCGTACACTGATTGGCTGTAGGTTGTGTACTCTGATTGGTTAATTCTACAAATAATCTCTAAGCCATCATAAAGAAGAGCGTTTTAAAATTTTTCTAAAGAAAAAAAAAGCATTATGAATATTGTATAAGAGCTAAGAGCTACTTCTTATATGAATATTGAATAAGAACTTAAGAACTCTTAAGAACCTTTTTTTTTTTTTTTTATGAATTCGTATAAGAATTATAAGATCCTTTTTTTTTTTAAGATAATGAATATGGCGCAAGAACCTTTTTTTTAATAAGAAAAAAACTAAGATTAATGCTAAGATTATAAGACGTTTTTTTTTTTTTTTTTTTTTTTTTATATATATATATATATACGTAAGAACTTTCGCGTTTCGCGTTTTATCTTTCACAACTTTTATAAGCCAGTAATTACAATGTCAACTTCGTCTACACCTTATTATATTGAAAACTATGAACCAGTCTCTGCTTACTTAAGTGGACCTGAAGATTATGAACCAGCGCCTACTTACTCCAATAGGCCTGAAGAATATGAACCAACGCCAGTCTATTCAAATAGACATGAAGAATGTGAACCAACACCTACTTGCCAGGATAAACCCGAAGTTGGTGAAACAAGTAACCGCAAAGTCGTACCTACTAGGTAAAATAAAACCTTTCCAAAAAGGATTGTTTTTTTACTGTATTTAGAATGTTTTACTTACATTTGTTTGTATTACAGATCTTTTGTATGGTTATACTTTAAAAAAGAAAATGATTTTGCGAAATGTGATTTCTGTAATACAAAGTTAGTATATCAAGATGGAACGACATCAAATCTTAGAAAGCACCTTAAGCAGCATAAAAACAAAGTACCCGAGTTGAAAGAATTGGATGTAAAAAAACAACGCGGTGTTTCTGTTGTTGATATGTTAAATAACAATAATGTAAGTTTTGAAAATATGCAATAGTTAGAGAAGATACAAGTTACTTAAGCTATAATTATATTTACTAGATCAATCATAATCATCGTGAACCTTTCAGTAAAGATGAATTAAATAATCTTATCAAGCGATGGATTATTAAGCGCAACCGACCATTTCAAATTACTGAAGATGTAGAACTTGGATTGATCTTTAAGTATTTAGAGCCCCGTGCAGCAGGTATAATATTGAATTATAATGCAATGTGGTGATAAAATATAAATATTTAAAGAACTTTTTTTTTTATAGCACCTTCAGCCGATCTAATAAGAAGACAAATAAGGTGCGATTTTATAGAAGAACGTGTAGAGCTTCGAGCAAAGTTACAAGAAATCCCTGGAGGCATAGCAGTAACTACCGATATTTGGACAACTGATTCATTTGATAAGTCATTTATGGCAGTAACTATCCACTATCTTAATAATTCATGGAAGCTTAGAGGCATTTTGTTAGATTTTATTAGTATAAAAGGATCACATACGGGTGCTGAAATCTCAAATGCAATGGAAATATGTCTTCAAGATATGGGAATTATTTCAAAAATAGTTGCGATTACACGCGACAATGCATCATCCAATAATAGATTTTTGCAAATTTTTGCAGAATCTTTATCACAAAGTGATATTCAGTTCGACAGTACTCAGCAATCAGTTCGTTGCTTTGCTCATATTTTAAATCTCGCGGTGCAAAGCATGCTAAATATTGTAGGAGATAAGTTGGAAAGGGTTAGTATTTTATTAATTAAACGTAATTAAACTAATTTTATTATTTTTTATTTATTTATTTATTTATTTATTATTTTATTTTTTTTATTTAGTTGCGCATATTAATTAGAAGTATTAGAGGATCGCCAAAACGCCGTGAGAAACTAAGAATGGCATGTCAATTTCAAGGTATTGAGGAATTAAAACCAATTCTTGATGTAAGCACGAGATGGAATTCGACTTTTGAAATGTGTAATCGGGCTGTGATGCTGCAAACGGTATTGGATACTGTTACTTTAGCTGAGACGGATTTGCGACAGCATGTCCTTAATGATGATGAATGGGAAACAATTAAGCTTTTAGTTAAAGTTTTGAAACCATTCAAAGACGGTTAGTAAATTATAAGATATAATAATTTATAAACTTTTTATTTAAAAAAAATAAAAGCTAAATTTGTATATATCAATTGGGTATAGCAACGACTATTATGTCTTCATCTGAGTATCCAACGTTGTCAATGGTCGTTCCTCTTTATCATATGTTGCTTAAAACGCTCAAAGAAACTCAACAAAAACATAATACGCCACAATGGCTTATACAAGGGTGTCAAGCTGCAACTACTAAGCTTCTGGAATATTGTAAAAAAACCAATGTATGGCATATTTCAGCAATAGTGTTAGACCCACGGCTTAAATTCCAGTATTTTGAGGAACTCGGATGGTCTTCCCAACTTATTACTCAAATCAAAGATAGGTTAGTTTGTAATGTAAAATATAAATCGTGTAACAAATATAATGTATTAATTTATACAATATATATTTATATAGTGTTAAAAATAAATATGAAATTCAGTATGCTCCTGTTCCTGGTCAATATTTAACGAACTCAATTGTTGAATCTTCTACATCAAATATAATCTCACGAATTTATAAGAGAACACGTGTTGAACATCAGAGCGAGCTTGATTTATACACATCTGCACCACTTGCTGATCCAAACATAGATATTCTAGAATGGTGGCGAATAAATGAAGTTAGTTACCCAAATCTTTCAAAATTTGCCAGAGATTGTCTCGCGATACCAGCAACTAGTGTTCCAAGTGAAGAAGCGTTTAGTGTTAGTGGTGACATGATAACAGAAAAGCGAAATCGATTGAATGACAAAACGGTACGAATGGCAATGTGTTTAAGGTCGTGGTGGAGAGAATTGGACGAATCGTATGTATGTAACTTTATATTATTCTAAAATATTACTAATTATTTTTTGAGAGGAAAGTATTTCGACAAAACAATAATCATAAGGGTTATTTATTAGCAAAACCCCTGTTTTTTTTATCAATGCATTGTTTTATTTTATTTGTATTTGATTTACGAAAAAAAATTTGATTAATAATTCTCATAATCAATATGATTTTATATTTACAGTAGATCAGAATTGTCTAGAAAGAATGTTTGGCGAAATATGTCTTAAAAGAATTAAACCTTATCAAAATATTCTTGAAGAGAATATGTGGGATGATATTATGCTGAAATTAGTTTTAATTTTACCTTCTCGTAAAAAGACAACGGCACAACTATCATATTGCAATCGAATATTATCAGAAGATAATAATTTTATCGGGTAAAAGGCTTGCATAAAAATATTTACGCTTTGTAATTATCGTGCAAGTAATAATTAGATGAATTTGATAGTTAGTTTAATAATAAAGTTGTGCTGATTGCGGTCAAATTTGCTTCTGAAATTTCGATTATTAATTGATAAACAATATTTGACAATTTATAGTATGTATACAATTAGCGATGATGAAAAAATTCGTTGCAGCATATATTATTTAAGCATTATTAGTTAATAATTTGATCATAATTATGATTATGATTATAATTATTAAGTATTAGTTAATAATTTGATCATAGTTATGATTATAATTATTAAGTATTAATAATTTGATCATAATTATGATTATAATTATTAAGTATTAGTTAATAATTTGATCATAATTATGATTATAATAATTCAGGAGGTCTCATCACTACGTACGTACAATTCAATTTTGCCCAATCGGTGTTCTTGCTTATTGGCCGATTAGAGGTTTTTTTATTTATCGGATCCCGGATCAGACTCGGGTCTTTTTACTCAGATCCGGATTTGAACTTGGACCCGATCCGGTTTTTCGGATCGGGTCCGGATCTTCAAAAATATCCGTCCGATTCGATCCGTGCGGAACACTAAACTGGAGAGAGGATTTGACCTTGATCTTGATCGGGGGAGTGATCGGAGGCCGGGTTTTCACGTGACCTGGAAAATCTCACCTACATCCTGTATCTGTCATGAGCCTACCACCACCCAGTGTTGTATGTTTTGGCTATCCAAGGTCTTTTTTGACCTCAAAATGTCTAAGTATCCAAGATTGTTCAAAGCTTATACAGGCTTTAATAATTATTAAATTTGTCTAAAAAATATAAAATTATATATTTTTTGAGGTGCTGAACACATTTCAGTTAAAATTAAATTAGATTGTCTTAATAAAATTTTAAGTAATTTTACTTTATTTAATTGTCCAAGTTTGTCCAAAATTGTCCAAACTACTGTCCAAAGCTGTCCTATGACAACACTGCCCCACCTACCCATACCTGATACTCCAATTAGCCAATCAGATTTTATGATTATTAAAAAATTAAATATAACATTTAATAGTAAATAACTTTTAATCTACTGAACCAAATTTGATGATTTAACTACCAGAATGATCCTCTCAATGGGAGAATTCTAGTGAGCCCAAAATTGTTAAAATCTAATTACAGGATCCTGTGATCAAAATAGATTTGTGTTACTATAAAAGTTCTATAATTTATTAAATAATTATACCCTATTTATAATAATACCAATTTATACTGATCTTAGGATTCTGTGATTAGATTTTAACAATTTTGGGCTTCTAGAATTCTCTCATTAAGAGGATCATTTTGGTAGTAAAATCATCAAAATTGGACCAGTAAAACTAAAGTTATTAACAATTAAAAATTAAAAATTAATTGTTAATAACTTCTGATCTACTAGTTCAATTTTGATGATTTAACTACCAAAATGATCCTCTAAATGAGAGGATTCTAGCAAGTCTAAAATTGTTAAAATCCAATCACAGGATCCTAAAATCAAAATAAATTTGTGTTACTATAAATGGGTTAGGGCAGTGTCATTAATCACCTGATTATTTTTTATCAGAGGCCTACCACCTCTCTCTTTCTCAATATATAAATAGTCAGGTTCTTATAAATAATTTCAACTTTTTTTTACCCCTCTCCCCCCCTAAAAAATCACCTGATTTTTGTTACTCCCCTTATAATTATTTAATAAATTATAGAATTTTTATAGTAATACAAATCTATTCTGATTACAGGATCCTGTAATTGAATTTTAACAATTTTGGGCTTTCTAGAATCCTCTCATTGAGAGGATTATTTTGGCAGTTGAATCATCAAATTTGGTCCAGTAGATTAAAAGTTAATAATTATTAAATATTATTAATAAATCTATAATTTTGGTCAAAAATAATTTTACAACTTTGGCTGGAATTATGAAATTTTGACCAGAATTACACCTGATACTTTAGCTGATCTACCCAACCAACCCAGAAATCTGTAAGCTCTCTTACAAGTAAAAAATAGTGTTAAAGTTAGAGAACAATTTTTTTTTAAAAAAAATTTTTTTAACTTTATTTTTACTTGTAAAAGGTCTAAAAAAATGTGTTTTGGCCTTAGTACAAGTAAAATTATATGCTGAACAAATTTACTTAGAAGCCCAAAGCAGATTATCTACTGGTTATCTTAACAAAAAAAGGGGTTTTATATTGCAAACCAAAAATTTTTAACTTTAGCATATAGATAACACATTTTTCTTACAAGATAACCTATTTTAATCAGCTAAGTAAAGTTGTTCAGAGCATAATTTTATATATAATTACTAATTTAAAATTTGTAAATTTTTTGTTAAAATTAACAAAATTTCAATACAGTTTTTAAGCTCAAATTTTTTTTCTTTTCTTGTTCTATATGTTTGTAAAAACTTAATTTTAAACTAATTAGTAAGCCAAGAAGAATCTTTAGCTCAAAGTTTATAGTAGATTCATATATTTTTATTATAATTTTTATTATAAACTTATTTCAAGGCTATTTTAAAGGAACATGTCCTATGATTGATAACAGGATATTTCGTAAGCAATATTATAAAAAAGCTGTATTAAGATTGTTTACAGAAACTTTATCAAAAATATCTCTATAAGTTTTTGACCAAATTTGATAAAAATTTTTTTATTATAATTCTATGAATTCATAGAATTCAAATAAAAAAAATTTATTAAATTTGATTAAAAACTCATAAAGATAATATTAAAAAAAGTATTTAAAAGTTAAAATATTTAAGTAACAAAATTGAAGTAATTTATATATACCATAGTGCATATAGGCGGATTTATACTGATTTCTGTGATATTTATGAATAAAGTAATTAATATCTTCAACAAATGTTACTAATCATATTTTAGAAAGTGACATTTGTAAATAATGTGATTAAGATCTTTAACTTTGTGCAACAATCTTTACCAATCAAATTTTTATTTATGATAATCAATAATGCTAAAAAAAAAATCTCTTTTAACCAATCAAAGAACTAAAGCTAGATGTTGGTGATGAGTTGGAAATGAGTTGAAGATGAGTTTATATATAAATTTTAATATATATAGAATTTAAACCAACATAACAATATTTTTTTAAAAAAACTTTACTTTTATAATAGCAATGAAAATTTACTGATTCGACTTTGAATAAGCTTTTTGGAAAACTACTTTATAATTCTACTTTTGCTGTTGCTAGTTTATGCATATAATATTGTATACGGAATAGTCAACTTGAAAAAAAAGGTATTCAATATAAGTTTAATTTTAAAAAAAAATCTTATATATATTGTTTATTCAAAATCTTTAAAATATTATTGTATCAAAATTATTAATACTAATATTTTGTTTTAATTTAACAGTTAATATTTTAGAATTAAGCTTGTTGGGTTAGTGAATATAAAGGCAGATAGTAAATACTAGTAGTGTTGTTTTGTTAAAGTATTTAATCGAAAAATATAGATTCAAAGAACGCATTTCTAGTAAAACTATTGATTATGAAAAATTATAATAAATTTACTGTTTAAAATATGCAATAAATAAAAATTAAAGTTTGTTCATAGTATTGTAATTAATTATTTACTTATGTTTACATATCTGATATTGAATTTTTTTTAATTTTTTATTTTCTTTGACGATTTGATTATTTGAAATAATCATGTTTAGATCTACCAAATTAGCCAATCACATGAATGTTTAACAATCATGTGAGAAATCATCACATTTTTATATTACATAAATCGATCAGAATCCGCCCATATGGCGAATAGCCAAAAATTCATGGTGCAAATAGCAATTCTTTAACAATAATAATAAGATATATTCCTATATTTAAGTTAGTATTGCTATATGTAGAAAGGCATTAAATTTTTGATTTCAATAAAGCAATGTCTTTTTAAATACCAAAAAAAAACTTTTAAACTATATTGTTAGAACAATGAATTAGGACTCAGATATCTAGTACAGAGGTTATATATTATACATTTTAGCAAAACTTCTAAAATTTAAGAAGCAAAAAAAACAGTTTTTGGCAATTATTTTGGTATCCAGTAGTCCAACTTAAATAAAGTTTTTTTAAAATAAAGCTCTTAATGAGGTGCATCTAACAAAAAAGTTTATTCAATTTTGATTATTAGATCAGAAGTTATTTAAGTAAATAAGTTTTGTTATTTTTAGCAAATTAGATCAAAATTGGCCAAAATTTAGTTATAACCAGTGATGTCACTTGGTTATTTGGCCGGCCAATGGCCGCGGCCATTGGCCGAGGCCAAAAGGCCAAAAATATAAATTTCATTTTTGGCTGAAACGGCCAAATAAAACTAGTAATTTGATTGGTTAAATCTTCACTTAAGTAATTTTCTATATAACTTACTAAACTTTTGTTTATTAAACCTTTGCTCAAATTACTTATTAAACCTTTGTTCAAATTATACTTTTATATAACTTTTTAAACCTTCGCTTAAATTATTTTGGATATAGTTTATTAAACTGCACTTAAATTATTTTTATATAATTATTAAACCTTCACTTAAATTATTTTTTATATAATTTATTAACTTTCGCTAGATTTTTTTTTTATATAGCTTAACAATTATTACTTAAGTTATCTTATATATTAATATGCTTTCAAAACGAACTTTCAAGCAAACTATTATAATTAAAAAAGAACTTGAAAAGAATCGTTAGATTTAATTATTCTTTCACGTATAGTTAAATATCGATCCGTTCTATAAGTTTTATTAATTCCAATAGTTCGTCAATTTCTTTATCGCAACTTTAGTAATAGCACATGAAAATAGATAACTATAGTGTTAATTAACTTTTTTTGGGAAGGTAATATACAATAAATACAATTCAAGAATATTGGTTCTTATAGTTAATAGTGTGGCTTTAAACAAAACCAGTACGTATATGTAATATATATTAACATTAGTATGCATATAATACAGTATTTTTATATACATTTCTTTTTTATTACTATACAGAGAAATTTGGCCACTTGGCCGTTTGGCCATTTGGCCATTGGCCAACGGCCATATCGGGCAAATAATTTTTATTGGCCTGGCCAATTGACATTCAACTTTGGCCGCAAAATTTTGGCCATTTTGGCCAAATAATTATATATTGGCCGATGGCCAATTAAATTTTCTTTGGCTGATTAAATTGCCATCACTGGTTATAACCTATATAAAATATGTCTGGATTCTAATGAATTTGCTGTTCCATTTTCTTATTATATAAAATTATCGCAATATTTAATAAAAATCAAAAGTTAATCAAAAAATAATATAAATATTAACATTGATTTAATATTAAAACAGCTTTATAAAAACCTTTTATTTAGAAATAATTTTTATGCAGAAGAAGGAAAACTTTTTTATTAGTATTGTCAAAATACTGTTGATTATGAAAAAAAATTAACAATCAAAAATAATTTGTTATCTTCTAACCACTAAGCAAAAAGAAACAGCACTTAAAAGCCCTTAAAAAATTTCTCAATGTGCAATAATATTCTTTAGCAAGCCTTAAATAAAAAAGAACAATTTGTTTTTAACTTTATTAAATTTTTGCTAAAGCTGATATATCATTTGAAAAAATACAATATTTTCAACCTTTTTTGTAAGAACACTACAAATATAGTATAATAAATTGTTGTAATTTTTATCAATTTTTATTTTTTTTTATAAGTATTTTTTTTTTATGATAGGTGGTGCAATTCTTGGAGTAAATCAAATTTGTGAAAAATATTTTTCAATTTATTTCAACATGAAGAAGATAAACTTAAAAATTTGTTAACTAAAAAAAAAATTAGTATTACCTAGGGGTTAGTAAATTTCCGGGGGGACAACTCAATATTACACAAGTAGATAATTGATCTTCAAAATTGTCACAATATAGATTTATATATAGATTTATATACAGATAAAATATTATCGTATCAAAACTTTCAAAAAAATTTTAATAAAAAATTTCAGTTATTTGAACATGGATTTTTTTCTGAAATTCGGAATAACTGAAGACTGGTAGCTAACTTCGTAAAAGTTTAACAATAGTTTTCCACGTCTTTAAAAATTGAATCATATATTTTCCATAACATGCCTAAGATATCGCAAGAATACCTCCAGTTCAAAGAAAGAAAAAGTGTTAACAGAGACACGTTCTGCCAACTAACTTGGGTCAAAAAGAAGAATATTAAAAGAGCATGGTATAAAAACTGACCTAACTGTTTTGAATTTTAGAATGAATAACCTTGGATCCGGGAGGTGCTAAAAGGGATGAACGTAAGATATTCGCTTACAATCCAGAAGAAGTTGAAAAAGATAAATAGAGGGCATTTGCTTATAACCCAGAAGGAGTTGAAAAGGATAAAAGTAAGGCACTTGCTTTATGGTGCCCAGAACAAGAAACTACCCAAAAAGTTTTAAATACTTGAAGACTGAAATTGCTTGGAAAATTTGGTCATCTTACTTCTAGTTAGTACTTATAATTTTAATTATTTGTTATTATGATTAATAATAGTTACGAGTATTATATTTATGGATTATATTTTGCATTTCATAATATTTCTCAAAGACATCAAGTCATTAGAAAATGTCTGCCATATTATAACAAAAGCATTAAGAAACAATGAAGGTATCCCTTATATACTCATTTACTTTGTAAGGGAGCTTCCAGAAATCAGCTGATTTCTGGGTGGGTGGGTGGGTCAGCTGAAGTATCAGGTGTAATTCCGGCCAAAATTTCATAATTCCGGCCAAAGTTGCAAAATTATTTTTGACCAAAATTATAGATTTATTAATAATATTTAATAATTAATAACTTTTGATCTACTGGACCAAATTTGATGATTCAACTACCAAAATGATCCTCTCAATGAGAGGATTCTAGCGAGTCCAAAATTGTTAAAATCCAATAACAGGATCCTGTAATCAGAATAGATTTGTGTTACTATAAAAGTTCTATAATTTATTAAATAATTATAACCCATTTATAGTAACACAAATTTATTT